>JAVGWW010000004.1:2065750-2258250 GCA_036924055.1 Leuresthes tenuis
ATCCATCCATCATCCATCCATCTATCCATCATCCATCCATCCATCATCTGCCGCTTCTCCGGGGGTCGGGGGCAGCAGCTTTAACAGAGAAACCCAGACCTGTCTGTTCCCGGCCTCTTCCTCCAGCTCCTCCGGGGGGACCCCGAGGCGTTCCCAGGCCATAGTCTCTCCAGCGTGTCCTGGGTCTTCCCCGGGTCTCCTCCCAGTGGGACGGGCCCAGAACACCTCCCCAGGGAGGCGTTCAGGGGGCATCCTAACCAGATGCCACCTCATCTGACTCCTCTCAATGCGGAGGAGCAGCGGTTCTACTCCGAGCCCCTCCCGGATGACTGAGCCTCTCACCCTATCTCTAAGGGAGGACCCAAAAGCCCATTTCGACCGCTTGTATTCGCGATCTCGTTCTTTCGGTCTCTCCCCACAGCTCGGGACCATCGGTGAGGATGGGAACGTAGACTGACCGGTAAAGAGAGACCCTGCTCACATCCGACTGTAAAAGTGTGTCCGACAGTCTGAGTTTGTAACACAACAGCAAATCTAACATCTGGAACTCATTCAGATTTTATAGGAAGGGACATGAAACAAAAGTCTGCAGAGCATCGCCGGAGCACAGGTATGAACACCTGGTGAGATCCTGGATGCTAACACAACTCAGAGAGGTCAAAGGTCATCACAGCATCAAATGGAAGAACTATTAGATGTTATCTGTGCTGCAAAGCCACAAAACTTGTGATTTTTTGTGAGATATGTATATTTAAAGCAACATTAAATACGTTTTTTAACCTTAAAACTATGTGACACGATTCTGAGATAAAACAGTTTCCAGCCTGTGGGCTTTTATTTCAATGCAAAAAGCAAAAATGTGTGCATGGTTGTACATGTGCAGGGCTCAGATTTGTTTTTATGCCGTCATGGTGCCATCGAGCGCAAACATTTTCCAAAGTCTCCAGTGTTACTTTAAATGGGATAAATCCATCTTTAAATAAAAAAACAAGCCTGGTTTAGAAGAATTAGGCTTGTTTTCATTTAGAATTTCATGGAATCTTTGTTAAACAAATGTTAGGAGCTGCATCCGATCAAAACATCCATTTTTCTGTTAAAACTGGGGCTGCGCAGTATATTGGTGCATTAATGAGGCTGAAGTTCTCCTGTTAATATCGAATGTTTTCCTGACATGTGCAGCCTCAATAAAGACGTTTGTCAGACGTTATCTGAGAAGTGAGACTCTGCCTGACAGCTCTGCGTCTGGGTGGTACAAACTTTGTACGGTCCAAAGAAAACAGTAAAATCGTGGCTCACAAACTGTCCTGCTTGCAATCACTTTGCAACCAAAGCAAAGACTTCATGTTGAGACTAATTCAAAGCTCACAAACTCCAGTTTGAGTGTCCAGAAAGAGATGAGTGCAGATGAAAGAGTATTAGGAAACGAGGATCAGTTCTCTAATGGGCTTAAAATGAAGACATAAACAAAGATTTCAGACCAGACAGAGTCAGTTCGACTTCTCTTTTCCTTGTCTGCCTCTGAAATGAAACTCCTTCCTCTTTTTTATTGCAACCTTTGATCTGGACCTCATACATCTGCCCTAATATACACCCAGGACCTTTGAAACCAAGTTAAATCTATTCAAACCACAAATTTACCTTTGAAGCTTGTTCTATTTCACTGCAACAGGCAGCTGATCTAAATCATCTGAGCACAGCAGCAGCGTCTGCCTGGGTTTTCTTCAATATTACGTTACTCGAGAGGATGAAACACCTCCAAAAACATCTGAACAAAAAGTAAAAATCCTTCAGAGAAGAATCACAATGTTGTCTCTTGATTGGATGTTACTGCTTATCAGAAATGAGACACGAGTCTGTCCAAAAGTCCTGATCCACCCCACATCTACCATTTATTTCCAGTAAAACAGGAAGCAGCTGCAGAGATTCACTGAAACATGTGAAACATGAACATAAACCCAGAATCTGAGGCAGAATCAGAGTTTTTTATCAGTTCTCAGCAGCTTTAAAGTGAATCTCTGGTCTGAGCTCCTTTATTCTCCAACACAGCCTGAACCCTCTGAGACAAGCTTTCTGTCATTTCTTTAAGGAGTCTTCAGGAATAGTTCTCCAGGCTTCTTGAAGGACATCCCAAAGCTCTTCTTTGGATGTGGGCTGCCTTTTGTTCCGTTCTCTGTCAGATGATCCCACACTGCTTCAATAATGTTGAGGTCCGGGCTCTGGGGAGGATTCATCCCTCCATAAGACCTGTTGCCACTGATTTTCAGTCCACTTCTTGTGTCATTTGGCACAGCTCAGCCTTTTCTCCCTGTTTCCCTTCCTTAAGAACGGCTTCTTGACAGCCACCCTTCCATGGAGACCATTTCTGATGAGGCTTGGGCCAACAGTAGATGGATCAGCTGAAGGTCCAGATGCATCTCTCAGGTCCTGTCAGGTCACAGCTGGATTTTTTCCTCTTTCTTAAGGACATCACTTTCAGATCCTGTTCATCTGCTGGAGATAGTTTTTTAGGCCTGACACTTCTTCATTTGTCCTCCACTTGTCCAGTTTCCTCAAATGTTTTAAGGACACACTGCACACCATGCTGAGATATGCCAAGTTTTCAGCTAATAGCTCTTTGGGAATCACCTTGTTGCTGCAGAAATCCTATTTTCTGTCTGTCAAACTGTGTTTTCTTTGCTGTTTTTCATAGATGCAGCTAAAGAAATGGGAACAAATGATGCGTCTTTGTGACAAAGAGCCTAAAGATCCAGTTTAAAATGGCTTCTTTGCTAAGTTGTCTGTTCTGTGTCGACACAACACTGGTTCATCCCTTGAGTTAGGAGCCTTTTTTCTGCCTGAATGCTTCAAAGCTCAGAGTTAAGTGGCTGAACAAAGAAAAAACACTGAAAATGCTCAGGAACAAGGACTGAAGATGAGTGAAAAAGCAGAAAATGTCCAAAGAAAAACTGTGAAAGAGCTTCAGAAAGCTGCAGAACTGTTGATCAGGACACTTTAAAGATTACAGAAAGTCTGGAAGAAATGATGGTCTTTGATAAAGTTTCACAGTAAAATCTTAATGCATCTTATCTTCAGGCTCAAAGCATCAGAGGATGCTTCCAGTGACAGAATAACACTGGTTCATCCCTTGAGTTAGGAGCCTTTTTTCTGCTTGAATGATTCAAAAGCCAGAGTTAAATACTGGACTGATAAGATCTTCAGAAAGCCCAGAGAACTATTGCTCAACACCACTTTAAAAGAAGGTGTGGCTGCCTGGAAGGAAATATAATGAGATTCAAAACTGTTCTGGGTCAAGATAAAGTTGTAAATCTTAAGCAATGAATGTAAAAATAATAAAATATGAAACCCGTGAATGTATATAAATACAGAGTTCATTTTAAAGTCTGATGAACTGAAACAATGTTTGAGTTTAGTCTGCTCTGATGAATATTTTCATGTTCATTTCTCTTCTGTTTATTTCCTTTCAAAACTCTGGAGCTTAGTTCACTGCAAACAGTGCAGGATGGTGTGCAAAAAGAGGCCCGGAGGCCACATTCAAAGATAAGCCTTGGTTCTCTGGAATGAAAGGACTGCTTCTGCCATCATGGCTGATAAAACGTGTTCATTCAGGTCCTTCTCCAGCTCTGACAAACACGAGACTTCATGGAAGAGAGCAAATGAAATGACAGAAAGCCTCTGAACTGAAATAACAATGTTTTAAATGTTGTTTAAACTGTTGAATTACACCTGGAGCTCTTTAAGGACTCAAGCCGAGGCATGAAGAAGGGCTCCTCGTGACGGCATTATTCTGCAATACCTGTGTGAGAAGGGCTCCGGGGACCCGACCTTTAAAGGGAGAAACGTGAGAAAACTGTGGGGTTTCTCTCCCATTTTAAACAGAGGAAACACCCATGCTCCGTTAAACCATGAAACAAAGACAGCTGAGAAAAGAGCAGGCTTCAAATGAGCCTCAGATGAGCCGTGAAGAGGCTCTGCACCTCATGTCCACCGCCTTTAAAAGCCTGGAGAGCACCTGGGTTTGCCTTCACCTAACCTGCAAGAATGAGGTAGGATGGAGTTTTCTAACAGCTCACACCTACAGAGATACGACTCTCCAATCAGCTGATAAGAGCTACCGATTCATTTGGGTACTTTTCACGTTTAGGTAGAACAAAATAGTTCCTAAAAAGGTGCAACTTTGGTTGTGATGACAACAGCCGGTCCTGCATTTTGAGTGGCTGCTGCTCCATTTAATTTGGCAACACGTTGACCCGTTTAATGTGAACCGGAGTTGTGGGATGTCTCCAATGAGCCCAGCACATTTACAGCCAAACACACGAATCTGTTGTGTTGAAGAGGCCACAAAGACACCATTAAAAGCCTCAAAAATGTCAAGTAAAACAATGTGGTGCAGCAGGGCTGGAAGCCAAAGTCGTGACTGTTTTCTGTTGACAGATTATCTCTGTTACAGCCGTCCTGACGGCATAAACTGGACATTTCCATGTGAGGGGCGTGGATTTAAGCAGTCAGACACAGGCGTGACTCCTCAGTTCGTTGCAGATGCTGACGTTGGAGCCGCCTCAGCACAGCTGCCAGCTTCTGATGCAAACTGTGAGTAAAACCAGTTCAAAGTCAGCTGATCAGGACTCAGTTTGATGGCTCCATCATGAGCAGAACTGATGAGTTCTGATGGGTTTCTCTGATTGTTTTCTGACTCGCTGCCTGGAGAAAAGCCTTCCAATAGCATATTTCTGTAAGTTAATCACCTCGTGTGTTTTTACAGATGCTTTACTTCACAGATGTCCTGATCCAGCCCCCATTTCCTTCTGTTTCACTCCAAGCAGCCAGCCATTTTCTGCTTTTTCCCTCATTTTCAGTCCTTGTACCTGAGCATTTTCAGTGTTTTTTCTTTGTTCAGCCACTTAACTCTGACCTTTGAACCCTTCAGGCAGAAAAAAGGCTCCTAACTCAAGGGATGAACCAGTGTTGTGTCGACACAGAACAGACAACTTAGCAAAGAAGCCGTTTTAAACTGGATCTTTAGGCACTTTGTCACAAAGACACATCATTTGTTCCCATTTCTTTAGCTGCATCTATGAGAAATTAAAATCCAGTTTCCTGTCCTCCTGGCAATATATAAGAAAATTAAAGGTGGCTGAAGACAGGCACAAAACCTTATAGTTTTCTGAGAAAAGACAGGGAAACAACTCTCGAATATTGTCTTATTTTGGGTTTAAACACAGAACAACCATGTTGTGTCTCAGTAGAATAAGAAAGTGCAAATGTCATCGATTTTATGGCTAAAATTACTTAGAAAACAGAGTCTCCTGCATGTAAATCTGCAGCTGCAGTTGAAGGATGACGGTGTTTTTAGCTTGTTATCTCGACATTAAGCGCCTCTCTGGTGGTAAATGTGAGTTTGGGGTTGCATGAGTGCCCTGCAGGCGTCTTACCAGCGGCAGCATGGCCGAGGCGCTGGGTGAAACCAGCCCTCTGTAGTGGTTGTGAAGCTCCACCAGCAGCTCCTCCTGCTCCTCGGTCAGGAAGCTCCAGGCTCCAGGAAGCAGCAGGACCCCCAGCAGCAGCCAAGCCCAGACAGGAGCTCCCCTCAGCGGGCAGAGGCGGATGGACTCCACCCTCAGCCTGGAGCTCCATGAGGAGGCTCCATCCTGGGCAGTCCGTGGGGCCGAGGTCCCCTGGAGCTCTGAGTGGCTCCGCTGGTGCATGATGGGAAACCAAGTCCTGCGAGATGTATCCTCCAGTGGTCCAGAGTCCGAGGGGTGTGAGTTTTCAGATGATAAACAGCCTGGTGTGTGCGCACAACGGACCTCTTGTCTTTGTCAAAGTGTGTGTTCCCTCCTCAGTGCCTCTCACTCTCAGCTCTGCCGATCTCTCTGTTTCTGACCCGGCTTTAAGCTCACGAGGATCCGCCCCTCCGCACACAAACACACACAGATGCTCACACATACCTCTATCTCTGTGAGGACTCCCCCTCTCACACTTCCTTCTTTAGCCCAATAACGCAGCTTTAAGCCAAACTTAAGACCAAGCCTGAACCCCAGAAACAGCCCTTTGGGGGTCTGTGAGGACCCACCACAACACTGGCTTCACACAGACAGACACACAAGTCGACACATGCCCACCCCGCCGTGCACTGACTGGTACGCACAACAAACCCTCCCCAATCCTCCATGTTTACCTCTGTTCTCCTCGTTCCTCCCGCCGTCTCCTTCCAGCTCTCATCTTTGATGTCACTTTAAAGGATTGACGACATGTCATGATGTGATTCTGCTCTTCAGCAGAGAAGCTGCTTAGTTAGAGACACTTTTGGTGAATTCCACCTGTAACTTTTCTCATGAAAGAGCCCCTGTTGTGGCTCTTTGCATCAGCTGCTTTGGTTCAGTAAACCAGCAGGTAGCAGCACAGCTGACCTTAAACACATCTGTTATACAAGCAGAACCTGCACCTCCTTGATGGGCTTTAACTCCTTTTGAAAGGTTAAAAACCCTCTGAACAAGCGGAACGTAATGCTCTGTTTTAGCTCCTGTCTCTTTAGGAGTCCTTTCCTGAAAGGCTGATGGGTTTGAGCTGTGCCAAACAAGTCAAAAGGGCGACCAAATGCAGATGTGTTTCATGGTGAAATCACTAATTAAAGTAAGGAAACCTTAGAATACAAATTAGGCTTTTCAGAGAAAGTTTAAGTCCCTGAACTCAGGGGGTGGGATGCTTAAAACTCTGCAGTTTCATCTCTAAGGCTGGATTATTGTCCTCTTCCATGAATCCTAATGAACTATAGGCTCGTGCACAGCTTTGAATGGATGTGCACACTCATCACTAACAAGGAAACTTGATTTACTGAGTTCTGGAATCATGAACAATTGATTTAAACAGCAGTCGGATCATAAATGAGGTGCAAAAACAGCGGCTCGGCTCAAACAAAGACGGAATCAGAGCCACTGCACATCCTGTGGAGATGGGGGGGATACAGCCTCATGTGGAGATGGGGGGGGAAACAGTGCAGTTACAGACTGGATCGTTTGATGGTCATACAGGTGAAAACCTTCCAGACCTGCTGCTGCCTCTGACCTCCTCTGTGGGGGGTCCTGGTCCATGTGAGTCCAGCTGAATTCGCTGCTCAGACGCTGGCTTTGAGCTGCTTTAAGGGTGATTCTGTGGTTAAAAATCAGGATTTTATTAGAGCAGAGCGACAGCCTGGAGATGCTTAAAGTGAGCCTTAATGGGCTGATTTCTGTCCCAGTGAAAATATGTGAATGAGAGCAGCTTTATGGGGAATTCAGCTGGATTAATGAACACTGTGGGAGGCTGCAGAGGATTTAAATGTGGAGACAAGCCTCTGAAACGGCTGTTAAAACCGTGGAAGCTGTGGATCTGTATCATCTGCCTGAACATCTGCTCCAGATGCCTCAGACCTGGCCCAGAGAGCAGCTTTATGGGGAATTCAGCTGGATTAATGACTGAAACGTACGTTAAAACCATGGAAGCTGTGGATCTGAATCATCTGAACATCTGCTCCAGATGCCTCAGACCTGGCCCAGAGAGCAGCTTTATGGGGAATTCAGCTGGATTAATGACTGAAACGTACGTTAAAACCATGGAAGCTGTGGATCTGTATCATCTGAACATCTGCTCCAGATGCCTCAGACCTGGCCCAGAGAGCAGCTTTATGGGGAATTCAGCTGGATTAATGACTGAAACGTACGTTAAAACCATGGAAGCCGTGGATCTGTATCATCTGCCTGAACATCTGCTCCAGATGCCTCAGACCAGGCCCAGAGAGCAGCTTTATGGGGAATTCAGCTGGATTAATGACTGAAACGGCCGTTAAAACCATGGAAGCTGTGGATCTGTATCATCTGCCTGAACATCTGCTCCAGATGCCTCAGACCTGGCCCAGAGAGCAGCTTTATGGGGAATTCAGCTGGATTAATGACTGAAACGTACGTTAAAACCATGGAAGCTGTGGATCTGTATCATCTGAACATCTGCTCCAGATGCCTCAGACCTGGCCCAGAGAGCAGCTTTATGGGGAATTCAGCTGGATTAATGACTGAAACGGCCGTTAAAACCATGGAAGCCGTGGATCTGTATCATCTGAACATCTGCTCCAGATGCCTCAGACCTGGCCCAGAGAGCAGCTTTATGGGGAATTCAGCTGGATTAATGACTGAAACATACGTTAAAACCATGGAAGCTGTGGATCTGTATCATCTGCCTGAACATCTGCTCCAGATGCCTCAGACCAGGCCCAGAGAGCAGCTTTATGGGGAATTCAGCTGGATTAATGACTGAAACGTACGTTAAAACCATGGAAGCTGTGGATCTGTATCATCTGAACATCTGCTCCAGATGCCTCAGACCTGGCCCAGAGAGCAGCTTTATGGGGAATTCAGCTGGATTAATAACTGAAACGTACGTTAAAACCATGGAAGCTGTGGATCTGTATCATCTGAACATCTGCTCCAGATGCCTCAGACCTGGCCCAGAGAGCAGCTTTATGGGGAATTCAGCTGGATTAATGACTGAAACGTACGTTAAAACCATGGAAGCTGTGGATCTGTATCATCTGCCTGAACATCTGCTCCAGATGCCTCAGACCAGGCCCAGAGAGCAGCTTTATGGGGAATTCAGCTGGATTAATGACTGAAACGTACGTTAAAACCATGGAAGCTGTGGACTGTATCATCTGAACATCTGCTCCAGATGCCTCAGACCTGGCCCAGAGAGCAGCTTTATGGGGAATTCAGCTGGATTAATGACTGAAACGTACGTTAAAACCATGGAAGCCGTGGATCTGTATCATCTGAACATCTGCTCCAGATGCCTCAGACCTGGCCCAGAGAGCAGCTTTATGGGGAATTCAGCTGGATTAATGACTGAAACGTACGTTAAAACCATGGAAGCCGTGGATCTGTATCATCTGAACATCTGCTCCAGATGCCTCAGACCTGGCCCAGAGAGCAGCTTTATGGGGAATTCAGCTGGATTAATGACTGAAACGTACGTTAAAACCATGGAAGCTGTGGATCTGTATCATCTGAACATCTGCTCCAGATGCCTCAGACCAGGCCCAGAGAGCAGCTTTATGGGGAATTCAGCTGGATTAATGACTGAAACGGCCGTTAAAACCATGGAAGCCGTGGATCTGTATCATCTGCCTGAACATCTGCTCCAGATGCCTCAGACCTGGCCCAGAGAGCAGCTTTTCCACCTGAACATAAGCAGATATCTTAGTCATTAAAGAAAGAGGAAACATCTGAGAGGACGAGTCGGAGCTTCTTTCTCGCCTCCCTCATTGTCGCCATCTGCTCTCGTCTTTATTTCCTCATCTCGCCGTTTCTTCACCGTCTGACTGCTGCTGTCAGTGAGAGGTTTGTTGAATGTGGGGAAGTGTGGGATGGACTCACTCTGAGTCACCGAGCAGCTGACTCGGTGTACTTTAGTCTGTAAATCACTCCTTCTTCAGCTCTGATTTCTTAAGATCTTAAGAATTAGACCAAGCTGGTGCAGATAATGGGTGGATAAATGCATTTTCCCACAAGGGAAAAAGCTTTGTGGCAACAGCTTACGGTTAGAAGAGCAGAAACCCAATAAGACAGCTGAACACGTTAGAATCGATCTGACTCGGATAGAAACTGTACGATTAAAGGCAGCAGGTGAGAGTCCACAGAAATAGAAGCTGTAAGTGTTAACGTTTCTGAAATAGCATCAGCTTTATCACCTCAGAGGCTCTTCAGCCTGTTTCACAGTAAAATGAGGATCAGAGCATTTGTGTTGCAGTAAAATGGCTCCAGTTTGGAGACGGGACTGAACCAAACTGGCCTGATGAGTTCAGTTCAGTTCAGTTCAGTTCAGTTCAGTTTTATTTATAAAGCGCCAGATTACAACAATTGTCATCTCAAGGCACTTAAGTAATAAAGTCCAATTCAAGCCAATTGGAATTCAATTCATTGTAATTATAATCCAATTAATTCATATGGAGCCAATTCAAAAATAATATCCGAGCTAAGGAAACCAACAGATTGGACCGAAACTTGTCTTCAGTCCAATCTCCCGTCCTGAGCCTGAGGGACTGTGGAAAGGAACGACTCCCTTTATCAGGAAGAAACATCTGGCAGAACCAGAACCAGGAAGAAACCTCTGACAGAACCAGGAAGAAACCTCTGGCAGAACCAGGAAGAAACCTCTGGCAGAACCAGAACCAGGAAGAAACCTCTGGCAGAACCAGAACCAGGAAGAAACCTCTGGCAGGACCAGAACCAGGAAGAAACCTCTGGCAGGACCAGAACCAGGAAGAAACCTCTGGCAGAACCAGGAAGAAACCTCTGGCAGAACCAGAACCAGGAAGAAACCTCTGGCAGAACCAGGAAGAAACCTCTGGCAGAACCAGAACCAGGAAGAAACCTCTGGCAGAACCAGAACCAGGAAGAAACCTCTGGCAGGACCAGAACCAGGAAGAAACCTCTGGCAGAACCAGAACCAGGAAGAAACCTCTGGCAGAACCAGACTCAGGGAGAAACCTCTGGCAGAACCAGAACCAGGAAGAAACCTCTGGCAGAACCAGAACCAGGAAGGGTGTCCATCCACCTGGACCAGCTGGGGTTTGAGAAGACAGAAAAGAGGGAAAAGAGGGGGGAAAAACACCATAACACCATTCAAAGGATACCTGTTGGAACAAGAGAGGGGCCTGATAACTGAAGGCTCTGCCTCCCATTCTGCTTTTAGGGGCCTGATAACTGAAGGCTCTGCCTCCCATTCTGCTTTTAGGGGCCTGATAACTGAAGGCTCTGCCTCCCATTCTGCTTTTAGGGGCCTGATAACTGAAGGCTCTGCCTCCCATTCTGCTTTTAGGGGCCTGATAACTGAAGGCTCTGCCTCCCATTCTGCTTTTAGGGGCCTGATAACTGAAGGCTCTGCCTCCCATTCTGCTTTTAGAAACTCTGGGAACCACAAGGAAACCTGCAGTTTGGGAGCTTGTGGCTATTATGAAGGTGAAAGAAGGCAGAAACCAGTTTTATATGTGCGTCAAATGATAAATTCTGGTCAAAAATAACTCCAAGGTTCCTCACTGTAGAACTAGAAGCCAAGGAAATACCATCTAGACCAGGGGTCGGGAACCTTTTTGACTAAGAGAGCCATGAAAGCAAAAAATTTGGAAATTTATTTCAATGAGAGCCATATAATATATTTTAAAAGTGAATTCAACTAAATGTCAGTATAATAAGCCTCTGAATTTATTAGCATATTATATTAGCATATATTAGCATATTATTTATTAGCATACTCGCCATCTGTGAATGGTTTTCCGTTCCTCACTATTGCTAAAGATCCAGCTAAGCTAGCAGAATTATAGTCACCTTGCCGGGTTGCTGCTGGCTGCTTGTACCCTGCTCAGTAGCTCTAGCTTGTACCCTGCTCAGTAGCTCTAGCTTGTACCCTGCTCAGTAGCTCTAGCTTGTACCCTGCTCAGTAGCTCTAGCTTGTACCCTGCTCAGTAGCTCTAGCTTGTACCCTGCTCAGTAGCTCTGGCTTGTACCCTGCTCAGTAGCTCTAGCTTGTACCCTGCTCAGTAGCTCTCGGCACGCTTTCTTTCTGCTGTCTCCTGCCGGGTATTTTGATGCAAAGGTAGCATGGCGCGTGTCGAAGTGCCGCTTTACATTCGACCGTTTCATCGATGTAATTTTGTCTTTGCAAATTAGACACACCGCAGAATTTGCTCTCTCCACAAAGGCGAATTCTTCAGTCCATTCGGCCTGAAATGTACGATACTCTTTTTTTCTTTTCGCCATCTTCTTCGTCGAAGGGTTAGCTTTGAGCTAATGACCGAGCAGACTGATTCAAAAGGGGGCGTTTACCTGTTTTACGCTGCAACGTAGTCCAGTATCATCCAATTAAAATAATGCTCCTGCAGCCCTGAACAGGACATGAAAAATCGATGGATGGATTAAAACAAGTGAGAATATTTAGTTTTATCTGCGAGCCAGATGCAGTCATCAAAAGAGCCACACCTGGCTCGCGAGCCATAGGTTCCCGACCCCTGATCTAGAGTAACACTGGGACTGTGAACTTATTGCCTGTTTTCAGCGTCATTTCTGCTTTTGTGAAGCACATTTTGACATATTATCGGTGCCATATAGATAAACTTCACTTAGTCAGGTGCTCTGAGGAGTGTTCCAGCAGCTGTGAGGAACCCAAGTGAGAAGAACCATCAACCTGCTGCTTTTCTGCAACAACCGAAGGTGTCTTTAAAGGAGAAACCCACCAAGCACTGAGCAGCGAACCAGAGCAGGTGCTGGTCTGGATGCAAAGCCTAATGTGTTCCTGAAGGTTTCAGTTAAAATACTGCGTCATGTGCTGGAACACAATTACCTCCAACCCCTTTCAGACATGAACTACATCACTTCTACTTGCGTCATCCTTCTTTAATCATAGTTTCTTTTTCCTTTTCTGACAGACAGAGAAACGATGTTTGCCCCTCTGGTTCTGCACAGACTAAACGCTGGCAGATGGACACCAGGACGTAACCCAAGCCGGGCCGCTTCACGCTAAAAGCCGCTCTCGCTGTTGCTGTTGCCCAGGCAACCCTCAAAGAATGGCACCAGAAGAAGAGACTCATCGCAGAGAGGGAGCGGTCACATCTGCCACATCTGTAAGCAGAAATGGACCCGAGGGACGGTGACCCAGGGCCCGGTAACGCCTCTGAGAGGCGACAGAACCACAGCCGACACCTTCCTCGGTCGGTACAGTTCAGGTGGAAGACTTTGTTTTAGTCAGACTGAGGCTAAGCTTTATGAACATGAGTAATTATCTCTGAATGGTGGAAACATACAGCCTGGAGCGCAGGTCCAGGCCCGGCCTGGAACCGATGGTGCGAACACTCACTAAAGCTGTGTTTTCCTTCTCTGGGCCAAGTACATCACAGCATAACACACCCAGCTGTACCCACAGGCTCACATTTCCCTGTACAGTGCAGCACATTCCTCACTCTGAAGGAAGCAGAGGGGTGAATTTATGAAACCCAATCCTGTGGGGTCACCGTTTGCAACATAACACCAACCTCGTGTTGTCGGTCTGCAGGGAGACGCCGCACATGTGCGTCCTGACCTCATGTGTGGCGGCGTTGGAAAAACGTTGAATGTGTGTTAAACTCAGAAAGTTAAAGGGGAACTCTGGTGTTTTTAAACCTTATTTCTGGCATGAAATACGTTCATCTACTCACTGAGAACAGTTTGGTGAAAGTCGGCGTCCTTCGGAAGATATTTAGATAACTGGAGATCCATATAACGGAGTGAACGGGGCTTAGAGGATGCAGCCTCTAAATAAGGCATTATCTGTCTTTATTTCACCAATACTTTAAGAAGAATGAATGAATGAACGTGTGCTATAGCTCTGTTAGCTCATAGCTGCTGTTATGTGGCTACTTGCAGCTATAGGAGAGCTAACGGAAGGATTTCTACACAGGCACTCTACTGGGACCACCTCATCCACACGCCCCCCTGCAGCACAGTTTATTCACTCCGTGCTCTGTGACAGTCGGCTAACTTCACACAGAGTTTGCTGCTGATAGTTTTGTGCAACATGGCAGGATATTTATCAGATTTTGACCACGTGAACGACGACTTTGAGTAAGATGGACGTCTATAAGCCCCCCGATAGCCACCAATAACAACAACACAGCAGCTATGAGCTAACAGAGCTATAGCACACGTTCATTCATTCATTCTTCTTAAAGTATTGGTGAAATAAAGACAGATAATGCCTTATTTAGAGGCTGCATCCTCTAAGCCCCGTTCACTCCGTTATATGGATCTCCAGTTATCTAAATATCTTCTGAAGGACGCCGACTTTCACCAAACTGTTCTCAGTGAGCAGATGAACGTATTTCATGCCAGAAATAAGGTTTAAAAACACCGGAGTTCCCCTTTAACGACCAGAACAGCACACCTGCAGCAGGAGACCGTCTCTTTCGATGCCTCAGTCCAGAGCGGAAGGTTTGGATGGGTTTAGGGTTAAAGTTAGAGGATCTTTGTCGTCATTCTTAGAATAATAAGCAGGCGGTTAGGGTTATGAAATGGTCACGGTTAAAGGAAACGACCATCTGTCTGAAACAGGAAAGGAACAGCAGCCTCTTGTGTTGAAGTCATGTGTTTTGCTGACACATCCATCGACCCCGGCCTCCAATTGAATTAATCAAGAAAACTCTGATTGTTGAAACATAATCAGAAGTATTCTGTGATAATCTGACCAAAGAAACTACCAATATGCAAGCAGATTAGGGAGCCTTATTTCTGCTAATTCAATTTATCGTCCAGTTACATCAAAATCCTCTGAAAGCCTGAAAATATCAAACAGAAATGACTGTATTCATGGTGATGGATGTGGGGATATCTGGGAGAGTCGAGGCTCGTCATTGAGTTTATTGTTGGAAACAGAACCTAATCTGATATAAAGCCTTGAAAAGCTAAAGATGCAAAAATTAGACCAAAATGTTTTGGTATTTTTACTGAAACCAGGCGATAAACCTTTAAAACACACGACCACTCGTATGCAAACCTTAAAAACCCGCGTGTTGAGCTCGTAAACTGGGCTGGAAACACAGCTCAGGTCTTTCGATGTCTGCTTCTGCCTGTGTTGCCACCCGCTGGGGGGTTGTTTTACGATGAATTGGGCTCTAATTGGCTTGAACTGGACTGTGATCTTAGCTGTGATTTGCTGCTGAAATGAAACTGAAATGAAAACTTGATGAATCTAAAAATGTGTTGTTTCTACTGTTGTTCAGCAGGAACTGGGATATATGGAGCTTTACGATCGTATTAAAGAAAACTTAATGACACAACGTGTGTATTTCTCTCCGTTAGTTTTCTATTTGCACTTAAAGAACTTGAAGCAGGAACTCAGAGTTTCTCCATATTCTTGCTTCGCTGAGCAGGAAATGTTCTGAAAACACATTTTCATCAAGTTTTCCATCATTTGAGGTCTGACTGGAGCTCTTTTGGTGACATCTTTCTGCTCTGCAGCCAGCTGGAGGATCAGATCCTGTAACTGTCCTGTTGTTTCTGCAGAAAACGATACTGCCGGATGCTTCAAAGTCGATGGATCAGAGGAAGCAGACGAGCGCGGTGAGGTGCACGGACTGATCTCCGGCTGCAGGATACCTCATAAACAGGCAAATATCACAGGGAACAAATGAGAAAACAAGACAGAAAACAGTGAATCACGTCCTGTGAGAATATATGAGCTGCAGGGTGGAGCTGCAGCGTCTGTTTGTTCCTCGGCTGCAGCTGGAAGGTGGAGACGAGCCAAAACAAGTTGAGTCGTGTTCAGTCCGATGTGAGGAACCTCTGGAGTGTGACGGGCTCTGACAGAATCAGCCCGTTCGTGTTCTTTCCAGGCTGCAGGTGGACCGATGCTGAAGTTAAAGCTCGGCACCTGAAAGCAGCTTTAGCTTAAAGCCTGCTTCTTATTTCCGGCTCATCAACCTGCACCTCAGGTTCTGGTTCTGCTGAGTTTGGACTGCAGCTCCGGTGCAAAGAGCCGGCTTTAAGCAAAAGGGTCGGGATGGAGGAAGGATTTGCAAAGGTGAGGAAGGGTGAGGAAAGGTGAGGAAGGATTTGCAAAGGTGAGAAAGGGTGAGGAAAGGTGAGGAAGGATTTGCAAAGGTGAGAAAGGGTGAGGAAGGAGGATCCAGGTGCAGACAGGAGGAAACTTAAAGTCGGTTTATTTAGGGACAAAAAGTCACAGCAACGCCGGAGTATCAAAAAAACAAAACCACAGAAGAAGAAACAGACTCAGACAGAACATGACGAGGACAGACAGGTGAGGAAAGGTGAGGAAAGGTGAGGAAGGGTGAGGAAACCTGAGGAAAGGTAAGGAAAGGTGAGGAAAGGTGAGGAAAGGTGAGGAAACCTGAGGAAAGGTGATGAAGGGTGAGGAAAGGTGAGGAAACCTGAGGAAAGGTGAGGAAAGGTGAGGAAACCTGAGGAAAGGTGATGAAGGGTGAGGAAAGGTGAGGAAACCTGAGGAAAGGTGAGGAAAGGTGAGGAAGGGTGAGGAAAGGTGAGGAAAGGTGAGGAAAGGTAAGGAAAGGTGAGGAAGGGTGAGGAAAGGTGAGGAAGGGTGAGGAAAGGTGAGGAAACCTGAGGAAAGGTGAGGAAGGGTGAGGAAAGGTGAGGAAACCTGAGGAAAGGTGAGGAAAGGTGAGGAAGGGTGAGGAAACCTGAGGAAAGGTGAGGAAAGGTGAGGAAGGGTGAGGAAACCTGAGGAAAGGTGAGGAAAGGTGAGGAAAGGTGAGGAAAGGTGAGGAAAGGTGAGGAAACCTGAGGAAAGGTGAGGAAAGGTGAGGAAAGGTGAGGAAACCTGAGAAAAGGTGAGGAAAGGTGAGGAAACCTGAGGAAAGGTGAGGAAAGGTGAGGAAAGGTGAAGAAGGGTGAGGAAACCTGAGGAAAGGTAAGGAAAGGTGAGGAAAGGTGAGGAAAGGTGAGGAAACCTGAGGAAAGGTGATGAAAGGTGAGGAAAGGTGAGGAAACCTGAGGAAAGGTGAGGAAAGGTGAGGAAAGGTGAGGAAAGGTGAGGAAAGGTGAGGAAAGGTGAGGAAACCTGAGGAAAGGTGAGGAAGGGTGAGGAAAGGTAAGGAAAGGTGAGGAAATGTGAGGAAAGGTGAGGAAAGGTGAGGAAAGGTGAGGAAAGGTGAGGAAAGGTGAGGAAACCTGAGGAAAGGTGAGGAAAGGTGAGGAAAGGTGAGGAAAGGTAAGGAAAGGTAAGGAAAGGTAAGGAAAGGTGAGGAAAGGTGAGGAAAGGTGAGGAAAGGTAAGGAAAGGTGAGGAAAGGTGAGGAAAGGTGAGGAAAGGTGAGGAAACCTGAGGAAAGGTGAGGAAGGGTGAGGAAAGGTGAGGAAAGGTGAGGAAAGGTAAGGAAAGTGAGGAAAGGTAAGGAAAGGTGAGGAAATGTGAGGAAAGGTGAGGAAAGGTGAGGAAAGGTGAGGAAACCTGAGGAAAGGTGAGGAAGGGTGAGGAAAGGTGAGGAAAGGTGAGGAAAGGTAAGGAAAGTGAGGAAAGGTAAGGAAAGGTGAGGAAATGTGAGGAAAGGTGAGGAAAGGTGAGGAAAGGTGAGGAAACCTGAGGAAAGGTGAGGAAGGGTGAGGAAAGGTAAGGAAAGTGAGGAAAGGTAAGGAAAGGTGAGGAAATGTGAGGAAAGGTGAGGAAAGGTGAGGAAAGGTGAGGAAACCTGAGGAAAGGTGAGGAAGGGTGAGGAAAGGTGAGGAAAGGTGAGGAAAGGTAAGGAAAGTGAGGAAAGGTAAGGAAAGGTGAGGAAATGTGAGGAAAGGTGAGGAAAGGTGAGGAAAGGTGAGGAAACCTGAGGAAAGGTGAGGAAGGGTGAGGAAAGGTGAGGAAAGGTGAGGAAAGGTGAGGAAGGGTGAGGAAACCTGAGAAAAGGTGAGGAAAGGTAAGGAAACCTGAGGAAAGGTGAGGAAAGGTGAGGAAACCTGAGGAAACCTGAGGAAAGGTGAGGAAAGGTGAGGAAAGGTGAGGAAAGGTAAGGAAAGGTAAGGAAAGGTGAGGAAAGGTGAGGAAACCTGAGGAAGGGTGAGGAAGGGTGAGGAAAGGTGAGGAAAGGTGAGGAAAGGTAAGGAAAGGTTAGGAAAGGTGAGGAAAGGTGATGAAACCTGAGGAAAGGTGAGGAAGGGTGAGGAAGGGTGAGGAAGGGTGAGGAAAGGGTGAGGAAAGGTGAGGAAAGGTGAGGAAGGGTGAGGAAAGATGAGGAAAGGTGAGGAAAGGTGAGGAAAGATGAGGAAAGGTGAGGAAAGGTGAGGAAAGGTGAGGAAAGATGAGGAAAGGTGAGGAAAGGTGAGGAAAGGTGAGGAAAGGTGAGGAAAGGTGATGAAAGGTAAGGAAAGGTGAGGAAAGGTGAGGAAAGGTGAGGAAAGGTGAGGAAACCTGAGGAAAGGTGAGGAAAGGTGAGGAAACCTGAGGAAAGGTGATGAAAGGTAAGGAAAGGTGAGGAAAGGTGAGGAAAGGTGAGGAAAGGTGAGGAAAGGTGAGGAAACCTGAGGAAGGGTGAGGAAAGGTGAGGAAGGATTTGCAAAGGTGAGAAAGGGTGAGGAAAGGTGAGGAAGGATTTGCAAAGGTGAGAAAGGGTGAGGAAGGAGGATCCAGGTGCAGACAGGAGGAAACTTAAAGTCGGTTTATTTAGGGACAAAAAGTCACAGCAACGCCGGAGTATCAAAAAAACAAAACCACAGAAGAAGAAACAGACTCAGACAGAACATGACGAGGACAGACAGGTGAGGAAAGGTGAGGAAAGGTGAGGAAGGGTGAGGAAACCTGAGGAAAGGTAAGGAAAGGTGAGGAAAGGTGAGGAAAGGTGAGGAAACCTGAGGAAAGGTGATGAAGGGTGAGGAAAGGTGAGGAAACCTGAGGAAAGGTGAGGAAAGGTGAGGAAACCTGAGGAAAGGTGATGAAGGGTGAGGAAAGGTGAGGAAACCTGAGGAAAGGTGAGGAAAGGTGAGGAAGGGTGAGGAAAGGTGAGGAAAGGTGAGGAAAGGTAAGGAAAGGTGAGGAAGGGTGAGGAAAGGTGAGGAAGGGTGAGGAAAGGTGAGGAAACCTGAGGAAAGGTGAGGAAGGGTGAGGAAAGGTGAGGAAACCTGAGGAAAGGTGAGGAAAGGTGAGGAAGGGTGAGGAAACCTGAGGAAAGGTGAGGAAAGGTGAGGAAGGGTGAGGAAACCTGAGGAAAGGTGAGGAAAGGTGAGGAAAGGTGAGGAAAGGTGAGGAAAGGTGAGGAAACCTGAGGAAAGGTGAGGAAAGGTGAGGAAAGGTGAGGAAACCTGAGAAAAGGTGAGGAAAGGTGAGGAAACCTGAGGAAAGGTGAGGAAAGGTGAGGAAAGGTGAAGAAGGGTGAGGAAACCTGAGGAAAGGTAAGGAAAGGTGAGGAAAGGTGAGGAAAGGTGAGGAAACCTGAGGAAAGGTGATGAAAGGTGAGGAAAGGTGAGGAAACCTGAGGAAAGGTGAGGAAAGGTGAGGAAAGGTGAGGAAAGGTGAGGAAAGGTGAGGAAAGGTGAGGAAACCTGAGGAAAGGTGAGGAAGGGTGAGGAAAGGTAAGGAAAGGTGAGGAAATGTGAGGAAAGGTGAGGAAAGGTGAGGAAAGGTGAGGAAAGGTGAGGAAAGGTGAGGAAACCTGAGGAAAGGTGAGGAAAGGTGAGGAAAGGTGAGGAAAGGTAAGGAAAGGTAAGGAAAGGTAAGGAAAGGTGAGGAAAGGTGAGGAAAGGTGAGGAAAGGTAAGGAAAGGTGAGGAAAGGTGAGGAAAGGTGAGGAAAGGTGAGGAAACCTGAGGAAAGGTGAGGAAGGGTGAGGAAAGGTGAGGAAAGGTGAGGAAAGGTAAGGAAAGTGAGGAAAGGTAAGGAAAGGTGAGGAAATGTGAGGAAAGGTGAGGAAAGGTGAGGAAAGGTGAGGAAACCTGAGGAAAGGTGAGGAAGGGTGAGGAAAGGTGAGGAAAGGTGAGGAAAGGTAAGGAAAGTGAGGAAAGGTAAGGAAAGGTGAGGAAATGTGAGGAAAGGTGAGGAAAGGTGAGGAAAGGTGAGGAAACCTGAGGAAAGGTGAGGAAGGGTGAGGAAAGGTAAGGAAAGTGAGGAAAGGTAAGGAAAGGTGAGGAAATGTGAGGAAAGGTGAGGAAAGGTGAGGAAAGGTGAGGAAACCTGAGGAAAGGTGAGGAAGGGTGAGGAAAGGTGAGGAAAGGTGAGGAAAGGTAAGGAAAGTGAGGAAAGGTAAGGAAAGGTGAGGAAATGTGAGGAAAGGTGAGGAAAGGTGAGGAAAGGTGAGGAAACCTGAGGAAAGGTGAGGAAGGGTGAGGAAAGGTGAGGAAAGGTGAGGAAAGGTGAGGAAGGGTGAGGAAACCTGAGAAAAGGTGAGGAAAGGTAAGGAAACCTGAGGAAAGGTGAGGAAAGGTGAGGAAACCTGAGGAAACCTGAGGAAAGGTGAGGAAAGGTGAGGAAAGGTGAGGAAAGGTAAGGAAAGGTAAGGAAAGGTGAGGAAAGGTGAGGAAACCTGAGGAAGGGTGAGGAAGGGTGAGGAAAGGTGAGGAAAGGTGAGGAAAGGTAAGGAAAGGTTAGGAAAGGTGAGGAAAGGTGATGAAACCTGAGGAAAGGTGAGGAAGGGTGAGGAAGGGTGAGGAAGGGTGAGGAAAGGGTGAGGAAAGGTGACGAAAGGTGAGGAAGGGTGAGGAAAGATGAGGAAAGGTGAGGAAAGGTGAGGAAAGATGAGGAAAGGTGAGGAAAGGTGAGGAAAGGTGAGGAAAGATGAGGAAAGGTGAGGAAAGGTGAGGAAAGGTGAGGAAAGGTGAGGAAAGGTGATGAAAGGTAAGGAAAGGTGAGGAAAGGTGAGGAAAGGTGAGGAAAGGTGAGGAAACCTGAGGAAAGGTGAGGAAAGGTGAGGAAACCTGAGGAAAGGTGATGAAAGGTAAGGAAAGGTGAGGAAAGGTGAGGAAAGGTGAGGAAAGGTGAGGAAACCTGAGGAAAGGTGAGGAAAGGTGAGGAAACCTGAGGAAAGGTGAGGAAAGGTAAGGAAAGGTGAGGAAAGGTGAGGAAAGGTGAGGAAAGGTGAGGAAGGGTGAGGAAAGGTGAGGAAAGGTGAGGAAAGGTGAGGAAAGGTAAGGAAAGGTGAGGAAAGATGAGGAAAGGTGAGGAAAGGTGAGGAAACCTGAGGAAAGGTGAGGAAGGGTGAGGAAAGGTAAGGAAAGGTGAGGAAATGTGAGGAAAGGTGAGGAAAGGTGAGGAAAGGTGAGGAAACCTGAGGAAAGGTGAGGAAAGGTGAGGAAAGGTGAGGAAAGGTAAGGAAAGGTAAGGAAAGGTAAGGAAAGGTGAGGAAAGGTGAGGAAAGGTGAGGAAAGGTAAGGAAAGGTAAGGAAAGGTGAGGAAAGGTGAGGAAAGGTGAGGAAAGGTGAGGAAGGGTGAGGAAAGGTGAGGAAAGGTGAGGAAAGGTAAGGAAAGTGAGGAAAGGTAAGGAAAGGTGAGGAAATGTGAGGAAAGGTGAGGAAAGGTGAGGAAAGGTGAGGAAACCTGAGGAAAGGTGAGGAAGGGTGAGGAAAGGTGAGGAAAGGTGAGGAAAGGTGAGGAAGGGTGAGGAAACCTGAGAAAAGGTGAGGAAAGGTAAGGAAACCTGAGGAAAGGTGAGGAAAGGTGAGGAAACCTGAGGAAACCTGAGGAAAGGTGAGGAAAGGTGAGGAAAGGTGAGGAAAGGTAAGGAAAGGTAAGGAAAGGTGAGGAAAGGTGAGGAAACCTGAGGAAGGGTGAGGAAGGGTGAGGAAAGGTGAGGAAAGGTGAGGAAAGGTAAGGAAAGGTTAGGAAAGGTGAGGAAAGGTGATGAAACCTGAGGAAAGGTGAGGAAGGGTGAGGAAGGGTGAGGAAGGGTGAGGAAAGGGTGAGGAAAGGTGACGAAAGGTGAGGAAGGGTGAGGAAAGATGAGGAAAGGTGAGGAAAGGTGAGGAAAGATGAGGAAAGGTGAGGAAAGGTGAGGAAAGGTGAGGAAAGATGAGGAAAGGTGAGGAAAGGTGAGGAAAGGTGAGGAAAGGTGAGGAAAGGTAAGGAAAGGTGAGGAAAGGTGAGGAAAGGTAAGGAAAGGTGAGGAAAGGTGAGGAAAGGTGAGGAAACCTGAGGAAAGGTGAGGAAGGGTGAGGAAACCTGAGGAAGGGTGAGGAAGGGTGAGGAAAGGTGAGGAAAGGTGAGGAAAGGTGAGGAAACCTGAGGAAAGGTGAGGAAAGGTGATGAAACCTGAGGAAGGGTGAGGAAGGGTGAGGAAAGGTGAGGAAAGGTGAGGAAAGGTAAGGAAAGGTTAGGAAGGGTGAGGAAAGATGAGGAAAGGTGAGGAAAGGTGAGGAAAGGTGAGGAAAGGTAAGGAAAGGTGAGGAAAGATGAGGAAAGGTGAGGAAAGGTGAGGAAAGGTGAGGAAAGATGAGGAAAGGTGAGGAAAGGTGAGGAAAGGTAAGGAAAGGTAAGGAAAGGTTAGGAAAGGTGAGGAAAGGTGATGAAACCTGAGGAAAGGTGAGGAAGGGTGAGGAAGGGTGAGGAAAGGGTGAGGAAAGGTGACGAAAGGTGAGGAAGGGTGAGGAAAGGTGAGGAAAGGTGAGGAAAGGTGAGGAAAGGTAAGGAAAGGTGAGGAAAGGTGAGGAAAGGTAAGGAAAGGTGAGGAAACCTGAGGAAAGGTGAGGAAGGGTGAGGAAACCTGAGGAAGGGTGAGGAAGGGTGAGGAAACCTGAGGAAAGGTGAGGAAAGGTGAGGAAAGGTGAGGAAGGGTGAGGAAAGATGAGGAAAGGTGAGGAAGGGTGAGGAAAGGTGAGGAAAGGTGAGGAAGGGTGAGGAAAGGTGAGGAAAGGTGAGGAAGGGTGAGGAAAGGTGAGGAAAGGTGAGGAAAGGTGAGGAAGGGTGAGGAAAGGTGAGGAAAGGTGAGGAAAGGTGAGGAAAGGTAAGGAAAGGTGAGGAAAGATGAGGAAAGGTGAGGAAAGGTGAGGAAGGGTGAGGAAACCTGAGGAAAGGTGAGGAAAGGTGAGGAAAGGTGAGGAAAGGTAAGGAAAGGTGAGGAAACCTGAGGAAAGGTGAGGAAAGGTGAGGAAAGGTGAGGAAACCTGAGAAAAGGTGAGGAAAGGTGAGGAAACCTGAGGAAAGGTGAGGAAAGGTGAGGAAGGGTGAGGAAACCTGAGGAAAGGTGAGGAAAGGTGAGGAAAGGTGAGGAAAGGTGAGGAAAGGTGAGGAAACCTGAGGAAAGGTGAGGAAAGGTGAGGAAAGGTGAGGAAACCTGAGAAAAGGTGAGGAAAGGTGAGGAAACCTGAGGAAAGGTGAGGAAAGGTGAGGAAAGGTGAAGAAGGGTGAGGAAACCTGAGGAAAGGTAAGGAAAGGTGAGGAAAGGTGAGGAAAGGTGAGGAAACCTGAGGAAAGGTGATGAAAGGTGAGGAAAGGTGAGGAAACCTGAGGAAAGGTGAGGAAAGGTGAGGAAAGGTGAGGAAAGGTGAGGAAAGGTGAGGAAAGGTGAGGAAACCTGAGGAAAGGTGAGGAAGGGTGAGGAAAGGTAAGGAAAGGTGAGGAAATGTGAGGAAAGGTGAGGAAAGGTGAGGAAAGGTGAGGAAAGGTGAGGAAAGGTGAGGAAACCTGAGGAAAGGTGAGGAAAGGTGAGGAAAGGTAAGGAAAGGTAAGGAAAGGTAAGGAAAGGTGAGGAAAGGTGAGGAAAGGTGAGGAAAGGTGAGGAAAGGTGAGGAAAGGTGAGGAAACCTGAGGAAAGGTGAGGAAGGGTGAGGAAAGGTGAGGAAAGGTGAGGAAAGGTAAGGAAAGTGAGGAAAGGTAAGGAAAGGTGAGGAAATGTGAGGAAAGGTGAGGAAAGGTGAGGAAAGGTGAGGAAACCTGAGGAAAGGTGAGGAAGGGTGAGGAAAGGTGAGGAAAGGTGAGGAAAGGTAAGGAAAGTGAGGAAAGGTAAGGAAAGGTGAGGAAATGTGAGGAAAGGTGAGGAAAGGTGAGGAAAGGTGAGGAAACCTGAGGAAAGGTGAGGAAGGGTGAGGAAAGGTAAGGAAAGTGAGGAAAGGTAAGGAAAGGTGAGGAAATGTGAGGAAAGGTGAGGAAAGGTGAGGAAAGGTGAGGAAACCTGAGGAAAGGTGAGGAAGGGTGAGGAAAGGTGAGGAAAGGTGAGGAAAGGTAAGGAAAGTGAGGAAAGGTAAGGAAAGGTGAGGAAATGTGAGGAAAGGTGAGGAAAGGTGAGGAAAGGTGAGGAAACCTGAGGAAAGGTGAGGAAGGGTGAGGAAAGGTGAGGAAAGGTGAGGAAAGGTGAGGAAGGGTGAGGAAACCTGAGAAAAGGTGAGGAAAGGTAAGGAAACCTGAGGAAAGGTGAGGAAAGGTGAGGAAACCTGAGGAAACCTGAGGAAAGGTGAGGAAAGGTGAGGAAAGGTGAGGAAAGGTAAGGAAAGGTAAGGAAAGGTGAGGAAAGGTGAGGAAACCTGAGGAAGGGTGAGGAAGGGTGAGGAAAGGTGAGGAAAGGTGAGGAAAGGTAAGGAAAGGTTAGGAAAGGTGAGGAAAGGTGATGAAACCTGAGGAAAGGTGAGGAAGGGTGAGGAAGGGTGAGGAAGGGTGAGGAAAGGGTGAGGAAAGGTGAGGAAGGGTGAGGAAAGATGAGGAAAGGTGAGGAAAGGTGAGGAAAGATGAGGAAAGGTGAGGAAAGGTGAGGAAAGGTGAGGAAAGATGAGGAAAGGTGAGGAAAGGTGAGGAAAGGTGAGGAAAGGTGAGGAAAGGTGATGAAAGGTAAGGAAAGGTGAGGAAAGGTGAGGAAAGGTGAGGAAAGGTGAGGAAACCTGAGGAAAGGTGAGGAAAGGTGAGGAAACCTGAGGAAAGGTGATGAAAGGTAAGGAAAGGTGAGGAAAGGTGAGGAAAGGTGAGGAAAGGTGAGGAAACCTGAGGAAAGATGAGGAAAGGTGAGGAAACCTGAGGAAAGGTGAGGAAAGGTAAGGAAAGGTGAGGAAAGGTGAGGAAAGGTGAGGAAAGGTGAGGAAGGGTGAGGAAAGGTGAGGAAAGGTGAGGAAAGGTGAGGAAAGGTAAGGAAAGGTGAGGAAAGATGAGGAAAGGTGAGGAAAGGTGAGGAAACCTGAGGAAAGGTGAGGAAGGGTGAGGAAAGGTAAGGAAAGGTGAGGAAATGTGAGGAAAGGTGAGGAAAGGTGAGGAAAGGTGAGGAAAGGTGAGGAAACCTGAGGAAAGGTGAGGAAAGGTGAGGAAAGGTGAGGAAAGGTAAGGAAAGGTAAGGAAAGGTAAGGAAAGGTGAGGAAAGGTGAGGAAAGGTGAGGAAAGGTAAGGAAAGGTGAGGAAAGGTGAGGAAAGGTGAGGAAAGGTGAGGAAGGGTGAGGAAAGGTGAGGAAAGGTGAGGAAAGGTAAGGAAAGTGAGGAAAGGTAAAGAAAGGTGAGGAAATGTGAGGAAAGGTGAGGAAAGGTGAGGAAAGGTGAGGAAACCTGAGGAAAGGTGAGGAAGGGTGAGGAAAGGTGAGGAAAGGTGAGGAAAGGTGAGGAAGGGTGAGGAAACCTGAGAAAAGGTGAGGAAAGGTAAGGAAACCTGAGGAAAGGTGAGGAAAGGTGAGGAAACCTGAGGAAACCTGAGGAAAGGTGAGGAAAGGTGAGGAAAGGTGAGGAAAGGTAAGGAAAGGTAAGGAAAGGTGAGGAAAGGTGAGGAAACCTGAGGAAGGGTGAGGAAGGGTGAGGAAAGGTGAGGAAAGGTGAGGAAAGGTAAGGAAAGGTTAGGAAAGGTGAGGAAAGGTGATGAAACCTGAGGAAAGGTGAGGAAGGGTGAGGAAGGGTGAGGAAGGGTGAGGAAAGGGTGAGGAAAGGTGACGAAAGGTGAGGAAGGGTGAGGAAAGATGAGGAAAGGTGAGGAAAGGTGAGGAAAGATGAGGAAAGGTGAGGAAAGGTGAGGAAAGGTGAGGAAAGATGAGGAAAGGTGAGGAAAGGTGAGGAAAGGTGAGGAAAGGTGAGGAAAGGTAAGGAAAGGTGAGGAAAGGTGAGGAAAGGTAAGGAAAGGTGAGGAAAGGTGAGGAAAGGTGAGGAAACCTGAGGAAAGGTGAGGAAGGGTGAGGAAACCTGAGGAAGGGTGAGGAAGGGTGAGGAAAGGTGAGGAAAGGTGAGGAAAGGTGAGGAAACCTGAGGAAAGGTGAGGAAAGGTGATGAAACCTGAGGAAGGGTGAGGAAGGGTGAGGAAAGGTGAGGAAAGGTGAGGAAAGGTAAGGAAAGGTTAGGAAGGGTGAGGAAAGATGAGGAAAGGTGAGGAAAGGTGAGGAAAGGTGAGGAAAGGTAAGGAAAGGTGAGGAAAGATGAGGAAAGGTGAGGAAAGGTGAGGAAAGGTGAGGAAAGATGAGGAAAGGTGAGGAAAGGTGAGGAAAGGTAAGGAAAGGTAAGGAAAGGTTAGGAAAGGTGAGGAAAGGTGATGAAACCTGAGGAAAGGTGAGGAAGGGTGAGGAAGGGTGAGGAAAGGGTGAGGAAAGGTGACGAAAGGTGAGGAAGGGTGAGGAAAGGTGAGGAAAGGTGAGGAAAGGTGAGGAAAGGTAAGGAAAGGTGAGGAAAGGTGAGGAAAGGTAAGGAAAGGTGAGGAAACCTGAGGAAAGGTGAGGAAGGGTGAGGAAACCTGAGGAAGGGTGAGGAAGGGTGAGGAAACCTGAGGAAAGGTGAGGAAAGGTGAGGAAAGGTGAGGAAGGGTGAGGAAAGATGAGGAAAGGTGAGGAAGGGTGAGGAAAGGTGAGGAAAGGTGAGGAAGGGTGAGGAAAGGTGAGGAAAGGTGAGGAAGGGTGAGGAAAGGTGAGGAAAGGTGAGGAAAGGTGAGGAAGGGTGAGGAAAGGTGAGGAAAGGTGAGGAAAGGTGAGGAAGGGTGAGGAAACCTGAGGAAAGGTGAGGAAAGGTGAGGAAAGGTGAGGAAAGGTAAGGAAAGGTGAGGAAAGGTGAGGAAAGGTGAGGAAGGGTGAGGAAAGGTGAGGAAAGGTGAGGAAAGGTAAGGAAAGGTGAGGAAAGGTGAGGAAAGGTGAGGAAGGGTGAGGAAGGGTGAGGAAACCTGAGGAAAGGTGAGGAAGGGTGAGGAAGGGTGAGGAAACCTGAGGAAAGGTGAGGAAAGGTAAGGAAAGGTGAGGAAAGGTGAGGAAACCTGAGGAAAGGTGAGGAAGGGTGAGGAAGGGTGAGGAAACCTGAGGAAAGGTGAGGAAAGGTGAGGAAAGGTGAGGAAAGATGAGGAAAGGTGAGGAAAGGTGAGGAAAGGTAAGGAAAGGTGAGGAAAGATGAGGAAAGGTGAGGAAAGGTGAGGAAAGGTGAGGAAAGGTAAGGAAAGGTGAGGAAAGATGAGGAAAGGTGAGGAAAGGTGAGGAAAGGTGAGGAAAGATGAGGAAAGGTGAGGAAAGGTGAGGAAGGGTGAGGAAAGGTGAGGAAAGGTGAGGAAAGGTGAGGAAAGGTGAGGAAAGGTGAGGAAAGGTGAGGAAGGGTGAGGAAACCTGAGGAAAGGTGAGGAAAGGTGAGGAAAGGTGAGGAAAGGTAAGGAAAGGTGAGGAAAGATGAGGAAAGGTGAGGAAAGGTGAGGAAAGGTGAGGAAAGATGAGGAAAGATGAGGAAAGGTGAGGAAGGGTGAGGAAGGGTGAGGAAACCTGAGGAAAGGTGAGGAAGGGTGAGGAAGGGTGAGGAAACCTGAGGAAAGGTGAGGAAAGGTAAGGAAAGGTGAGGAAAGGTGAGGAAACCTGAGGAAAGGTGAGGAAGGGTGAGGAAGGGTGAGGAAACCTGAGGAAAGGTGAGGAAAGGTGAGGAAAGGTGAGGAAAGATGAGGAAAGGTGAGGAAAGGTGAGGAAAGGTAAGGAAAGGTGAGGAAAGATGAGGAAAGGTGAGGAAAGGTGAGGAAAGGTGAGGAAAGGTGAGGAAAGGTAAGGAAAGGTGAGGAAAGATGAGGAAAGGTGAGGAAAGGTGAGGAAAGGTGAGGAAAGGTGAGGAAAGGTGAGGAAAGGTAAGGAAAGGTGAGGAAAGATGAGGAAAGGTGAGGAAAGGTGAGGAAAGGTGAGGAAAGGTGAGGAAAGATGAGGAAAGATGAGGAAAGGTGAGGAAAGGTGAGGAAACCTGAGGAAAGGTGAGGAAAGGTGAGGAAAGGTGAGGAAAGGTGAGGAAAGGTGAGGAAAGGTGAGGAAAGGTGAGGAAAGGTAAGGAAAGGTGAGGAAAGATGAGGAAAGGTGAGGAAAGGTGAGGAAAGGTGAGGAAAGGTGAGGAAAGGTGAGGAAAGATGAGGAAAGATGAGGAAAGGTGAGGAAAGGTAAGGAAACCTGAGGAAAGGTGAGGAAGGGTGAGGAAGGGTGAGGAAACCTGAGGAAAGGTGAGGAAAGGTAAGGAAAGGTGAGGAAAGGTGAGGAAACCTGAGGAAAGGTGAGGAAGGGTGAGGAAGGGTGAGGAAACCTGAGGAAAGGTGAGGAAACCTGAGGAAAGGTTGATGAAAAAGGGATGCTTCAGGGATGCTTCAGGCTGTAGTTTGGAACCAGCCAACAGGGAGGAGACAGTTTAGTGTGTCCGGATCCTTCTGGGATCACAGCAGAATCTGTGCTTTGTCTTAGTTTTTGTCCAGTAAATAATGACTCATCTGAGGTTGGAAACTCGATGGTTTTCCAGCGATGCATCAAACTTTAGAACAGAAAGAGGACCTGAGATTTCCCGGCTCGAGTTTGTGTCGTTTCTGCTTGTGCAGGGTGGAAGAAAAAAAAGGATGAATGCAGTGAGATGTGGACAAATGAGATAATGCTGCAGAGAAAGAGCAGATACGGCTGGAATTCCCCCTCCGTGACACACCGAGAGCGATGTGAAGCTGGGCCGGTGTTAAAGCCTCCATAGCAGCACTCTAACGGGGTCTGGAAGTGCTCCTCGAAGGTCTCTCTATCTTTGTGAGAACCCACGTTCACAGAATACATTCCAAGGCAACCTGACTCCTTAAAAACACCCACAAACCACCAAAAAAACTTTAGAAAAGTGTCAACTCTTTCTAATATTTACCCATTTTACTTTCCGAGCGTTAGAACTTCTATCTTTGTGAGGACAGAGCTGACACGGACCTGCTGATGATCCTCAGCCAGACTAAATGTTCTCCCTCCCACAGTTTAACGCTCAGACCGGACCTCACAAAGACAGATATACATCCACACTCACACAGGTCAATACATAATGTGAATAGTATGTGATTATGGGCCCAGCCCATGTGATTCTGTTGTCATTGACTGGCTGCTAATGGGAAACAGATGATGCTGTGTGTGTGTGTGTGTGTGTGTGTGTGTGTGTGTGGGTGGGTGTGGACCCTCTCTTGTTTATGATTAGTTTAGGGACCTTGAGCCAAATCTCTCACACATGCAATATTATGTAATATTTGACCAGACCATGATGATGAGGAGCATCAACTGTTCCTGGACCTGTCTGCACCACACATGCTCGGGGGTGATGTCATGAGCTCAGGAAGCCGACCCCTCCTTAGAAACCATGTGATGGCTTCGCCTGGTAACCACAGCGCCGGTTTGAGAGGATTCGCTGGTGTCTTCGGTTTGATTGGTGCAGCTGGTTGAAGGTTTCTCTGGATGCGGTAACTGATTGCAGCACCGGTTACACCCAAGACGTTTCTCAGACAGACTCCGTGAGCATATTTGGACGCAGAAGTGTTTTCTTCTGCTGTGATGTTCCCAGGCTGCAGCGTCAGGGGCTGAATGGGAACTCCTGCAGGATTTATGAGCTTTACAGACAGCCTGAGCTCCTACCTGCAGAGATAATGTCACCCAGCCTGCAAAAGAAGAACTGATAGCTCAGCAGGATGAGGGCATCTGATGCTTGGATACTGACTTCAGGCTGCAGCTTTTCCTCGTCTTTAAGCCTCACAGTGATGAAAGTCCAGTGAGTCACAGGGAGGAGAAACAGTAAAAGCACCAAGAGGCTAAGCTGACCACTTTAGAGTTGATTAAAGAAGTCCAACGGAACAAAAACGTCAGCTCCTTCTGCACAGAAAACATGCAGGAATCAATCAGGCAAAATGTGATCTCATGTTTTATCTTTTTTCTGTTGATATCCAGCCATTTGTTTCATTTCAGGCTGCAACACATTTAGCCCTGATCTGGTCCTAAAGCAGCCTCCATCACAGTCTGTGAGGAGCAGAGATGTTCAGAGGAGCTCCAGTTTGTGTTTAAAACAATGTTCCTCAGAGAAAGACTGGAAGGGATCTGCATATTTCTGCCTCCACAGAGCAGAATATCATTAAAGCATTCAGGGAACCTGGAGGAGTTTCAGTGTAAAGGACGAGGGAGCAAGCCTAAGCTGGACCCCGTGACCTCTGACCCCTCAGACGCTGCATCAAGAACCGTCATTCATCAGCAGCTGATAGAAGCACATGGACAAGGGATTACTGTGGAAACCTTTGTCCAGCACCACAATACAGAGTTCCATTCACAAGCTTTACTGTGCAGGAAAGAAGCCTGATGTTAACCTCGTCCACTTCTCTGGGCTCGGAGGCGTCTGGGATGGACCGTCACACGGTGGAAACGTGTGCTGTGGTCAGACCCATCAGTATTCCACATCTTTGTTGGAAGAAATGGAGCAAAGAGCAAAAGCAGCATCCAGCCTGCTGTCAGCAGCCAGTCCCTGCAGCCAGGCTCTGTGATGGTATGGGGTTGGATCAGGGGGCAAAGCTCATTTCCACTTCTGTGACGGCAGCATTAATGCAGAAAAGCTCACTGAGATTTTACAGCAACATATGCTGCCTTCAAGGCCACATCTTTTCCTGGGACGTCCCAGCATTGTTCAAGCAGACCATGGAAAAGCGCCAGTGGGGTCGCATCAGAACAACCTCTTTGGCTTCAGTTTGGCTGAAAAACCTGAATTAACGCTGATGAAATGGTCAGAAAACACAGCTTGACCCCTAATATTTGGACCTCAGCAGGTGCCCCAGCTGTTAGTTCACCTTTGAAGTCAGCAAAGGGAATTTAAAAGTCATTTCACTGCGTCTTTGAGTAGAGGCAGTAAATCCCCTCTGACGGGCTTCGCAGCAGCTGGGGCAGATTACACCATCTCAGTGTTTTACTGAGAGTTTGGAGAGGTGTCGGGTGGCCCAGGCACAGACGGTAATGAGCCGCTCCACTGCTCAGCGGCCATTGTGCTCAGGCATTCTCCAAAGACCCAAGGAACGAGCTAATGTTAGCGTTAGCTTAGCTGCTGCTGCCGCAATGCATGATGGTTGAACAGTGGTGTGTGACAATGTAGTAGTGCTCAAAATAGTGGATGAAGCCTTTTTCTCCTTTTTTTTGAGTTATCAATACTTAGAGTCACAGTGGAAACAGCCTGGGGGGGAATTCTCATGCAGAAACCCTAAAGCTAAACATGGAGGTTAAAGGTTTTTACGGCTTTCTTACTTTCAGGGATGTTTCTGTGAGATTTTTAAAGGTTTATTGAGGCCAAACTTTGCCACATTCTGCTTTTTTCACATCTGTGTCATGGAAACAGAGTCCGGTTTCTGAAGAATATATTGTGTAAGAGCTTTCCAGGAGTCACCAGAGTCAGGCCAGCTCTTCTGGACACGAATGTTTTCCTTAAATTCACGAAGAGGAATCTGTGAGGAAGGGTCCAAGTCTGTTGGGTACAGCAACACGGCTGCTGAGCGAGCAGGCTTCACCCAGCAGAGTCACTCTGGGGTCTGTCGCTGGTGAAAAGTTAAGGACAAAATGTCTGATTCACGACTTGAGGACTTGGACCGAAGGCTGAGATGTTTTGGGGCAGCCCCCAGTGGCCATTAAGGGTATTGCACTTGAAAGAACTGTTGGCTGTATCCAAAATATGAGGTGAAGCCTTAGATTTTGAGCTGATCAGTTTGTTGAGTCTGAGGTAACTTTAACTGACTGTGTGGCCCCTAAAAGGTAAAACCCAAACAGTTTTACAACAGGTTGACGGGCCTGAATGGAGAGAAGCAGAGTGGAAAATAATAGAGTGACAGGAGGAGGGAGAGGATCTTTTCCTGCTCTGTTTCAAAGACTCGCTTCGAATGACCTCAAAAACACACAAAGAGCAGTTACTCATGATGGAGTCATGACTGCAGACGGATCCAGAAACACACCCTCAGAGGAAGGGGGGAGGAAGGAAGGAAGGAAGGAAGGATGGAAGGAAGGAAGGGGGGAGGAAGGAAGGAAAGGAGACGGACAGAGAAGTGAGAGAAAAGAGGGATAGAGGAGAAACATATAGAAAAAAGAGGAGGATTTAAAGAAAAAAGATAGAGGGGGAGGAAGGAAGGAAGGAAGGAAGGAAGGAAGGAAGGAAGGAAGGAAGGAAGGAAGGAAGGAAGGAAGGAAAGGAGACGACAGAGAAGTGAGAGAAAAGAGGGATAGAGGAGAAACATATAGAAAAAAGAGGAGGATTTAAAGAAAAAAGATAGAGGGGGAGGAAGGAAGGAAGGAAGGAAGGAAGGAAGGAAGGAAGGAAGGAAGGAAGGAAGGAAGGAAGGAAGGAAGGAAGGAAGGAAGGAAGGAAGGAAGGAAGGAAGGAAGGAAGGAAGGAAGGAAGGAAGGAAGGAAGGAAGGGAGACGACAGAGAAGTGAGAGAAAAGAGGGATAGAGGAGAAACATATAGAAAAAGGAGGAGGATTTAAAGAAAAAGGATAGAGGGGGAGGAAGAAGAAACAAAGCAACGAAAGGGGGATGAAAAAGGGCTAAAGGGGGATGAAAAAGGGCTAAAGGGGGATGAAAAAGGGCTAAAGGGGGATGAAAAAGGGCTAAAGGGGGATGAAAAAGGGCTAAAGGGGGATGAAAAAGGGCTAAAGGGGGAGGGAAAAGCAGATATGGTGAAGAAACTTTTAAAAACACAACGGAGAAGCAATGCAGGAAGGAACAAAGAGAGATGGAGGAGCGCTGAAAAGAAGAAAGAGGAGGAAGAAAGAAAGAAAAAGTGATGAGATGAAAGGTCAGATCCAGTCAGATTACACTTCTTCTGTGGTTTTTCACTGTGAATGTGCTGTTGAAACATCAGGATCTGTTTCCAGCAGCTGGTGAAGAGGCAGAGAAATACTGTTTCATTCAGAGCTTGATTCTAAATCATTAAATATCAGAACATGACGGAATATTTCACCAGAACATGTTTGTTTTTGATGCTTTAGCTAAAATCAGCATTATTTAAGGCTGAATAAATCTACTTTTCTTTGTATTCCTGCTTCTTTTTAAAGATACTTATTATTAGTTATATTAGTAGTATGTTAAAATGTTGTATTTCTGACTGTAATTTAGAGCTCGTTGAGGAAACTTTGGACCTCGGAACCGGCGCTGGCTGCAGGACGGTGACCCCCTGCTGAAGAATAACACTGTGGAGCTCCGATGCTGCCCCCTGGTGGCCGCTCCCAACTATTACAGCCTATTCTTAATGTTCATCCACCGTTTTTCCAGTTTTAATGTTTTTTATGGTAACCGTGACGACCGCCTGACTTTACCGGTTTACAGCAGAGTCCTTCCGTGTTGGAACTTCCTGGAAAGTACAGACAACTGCTTTGCATTTAGATTTAAATACATCTGCATGGATCCTATCTGGTGCTTTCAGTGGGTGTGAGGCTACATAATGTTTAAATGCGCTCATTTTCCCCCACAGTGAAGCTGTGGTTTAAAACGAGGGGTTTAAAGCAGCAGATCTGAGCCGTTTAGAGCCGATAATCGCAGTTTAAAGCAGGGCTGGAAGAATCTCGCTGCTGAATGTTTCCACTCTTTCTTTAAATAAGGAGAAAACAGCATAACGCTGGATTTAGAAAGCAAATCAAACTTCTTCTACAGAAGAAAACAGAGGCAAAGGAGTGAATCTAACAACATTTTTAATAAATAAAAATATATTTCAGCTTTAATCTAAGTTCACAGCAGTCGCTCTGAGGTCTGCCTTCAGTGTTTGTGGTGAAGCAGTTTAAAGACGGGCCGGAAAACTGAAACAGCACAGCTCAAAGTCAGGTTTTATAGTCCTGACGGCCGATTTAAAGGCTCATTCTCGGGATCTTGAGCTAAATCAGGCTTCAGTGCTGTGGCCGGAGATTTCTGCTTTGACTCTACGGAGCAGAGAGGCGAGGCCAGGCAGCCCCGATGAAGACGGGAGGAAGAGCCGGGCCGGAGAGCCGTGAGAAGCTGGTTTAAACGAAGAGGAAGAGTCAGCTGGGGGTTAGCTGGGGTAGCTGCAGAGAGAGCAGGACCCGGGACCCAGGGACCAGGAATCAGGAACCAGGAACCGGGAACCAGGAACCAGGAACCAGGAACCTGGACCAGGGACCAAGACCCGGGAACCAGGACCCGGGAACCAGGAACCAGGAACCGGGAACCAGGAACCAGAACTCAGGGAACCAGGAACCGGGAACCAGGAACCAGGAACCAGGACACCAGGACCCGGAGCTCTGAGGAGCCCAGAGGAGTTTTTAAGAGGTCACCCACAGCTGGATTTAAAACAACACATTTCGGAAAACATCTGGATTTTTTTCCACATAACGGTGAAACTCTTCAACCAATGAGGCGCCGCGGCTCAAACCTCGCCGTCCGTCTGGTCCTGAATAACGGCCTCAGGTGCTGTCGCTGAAAACTTGTCCCAGGATGGAGAGGCGGGCGCTGAACGGCTGAACGGGGCACGACAGCAGCGGCGGCGCCTTCTTCTCTCCCGGCTTCAGAGCGATGCTGTCCGACTGGCTGGGGGCGGGGTCCTGCGTCTGTTTTGATTGGCTGTCAGCTTTTTCTCTGGGCTGCGACAGGCTGAGCAGGAGGTCTCGGAGCTCCTGGCGGTCCTGGGCGTGGCGGCTGCAGCAGTAGAGCGCCGCCGGGTCCAAAGGATGCGCCTCGGTGTTGAAGATGAAGCCCCCCGCCCCCAAAACGCACTGCCCCCCTTCGCCCCCCTCTTCCCAGGACCCGTCCCCCTCTGCACCCCCACCGTGAAGGAAGTGGGCGGGGTCAAAGAGCAGGTAGAGGTACTTGACGGTTTCAGCGAGGAAGAAGGACTCCATCCTGTTGTCCAGCTGGTGATCTCGCAGGTCTTTGACCTGCAGGAGGAAGAAGAGCTGTGACATCATCCAGCCACGGCCAATCACAGGGATGCACAGGTAACCCACAGAGAATAAAAGATTGTAAACAGAACTCTGAGGTCCGAACACACAAGACTAACCGGGAGCTAACACCAAAAGCGTCGTGAGCGGCTCATTTTCAATGTAAGCTGGCGTTGTGAGCTTCATGAGTTGAGAAAGGCTCAACTTTATGCAAATGAGCAGTGACGCTACGCAACGACAGCCAATTAGGGCCGATCTGGATTCCGAAGGCGGAAAAAAAGGCGAAAAAAAGGCGGGAAAAAAGCGGAAAACGGCAGAGCGCAAACACAAAGAAACACAAAGAGCCCAGAGTATGATTCATGGTGAAAGAGGGAACCGATGGATGGATGGATTATTATATATATATATATATGCTAGTTGCTATACATATAAGCCCCGCCCCTTTGGCCGCTTCCGGCGGCAGAAGAAGTAAAAACGGCGGGTTGTGGGCTTTTGGTGTGAGCCCCGGTTAGACAGTAAGATGTGCGAGGAGGAGACAGAAGAGCTCAGGTGTTAGTTTTCATCTTCAGGGAAAGCAACCTGGAGGTGTGGCTCGTGCGATTAAACGAGCGCCGCATCGAACAAACGGACCGAAGAACCTGAGACGGTTCGGTCCACGACAGTCACTTTAAGTTCTACCGACAACGTGAGAGAAGCGTCCAATCACAGGTTAGTTTGGTGTGAAAGAAGCGTCCAATCACAGGTTAGTTTGGTGTGAAAGAAGCGTCCAATCACAGGTTAGTTTGGTGTGAAAGAAGCGTCCAATCACAGGTTAGTTTGGTGTGAAAGAAGCGTCCAATCACAGGTTAGTTTGGTGTGAGAGAAGCGTCCAATCACAGGTTAGTTTGGTGTGAAAGAAGCGTCCAATCACAGGTTAGTTTGGTGTGAGAGAAGCGTCCAATCACAGGTTAGTTTGGTGTGAGAGAAGCGTCCAATCACAGGTTAGTTTGGTGTGAAAGAAGCGTCCAATCACAGGTTAGTTTGGTGTGAAAGAAGCGTCCAATCACAGGTTAGTTTGGTGTGAAAGAAGCGTCCAATCACAGGTTAGTTTGGTGTGAGAGAAGCGGCCAATCACAGGTTAGTTTGGTGTGAAAGAAGCGTCCAATCACAGGTTAGTTTGGTGTGAAAGAAGCCAACTTTGCTTCGGTCTGAACCGGAAACCAAACAGTTTTAGACTGAATTCATTCCTTTGGAGGTAATTTAAAATGTTTAAATGAGAAAATCTCGACTTTCATCCTCAGAACTGTTTGTTCGAAGCGTTTCATTCAGAACCAGGTGAGTTCTGAGTGATAAGCGCCATAAAAACCCTTTTAAAAGCCGTTTCAGGTGAAACTTACGCTGGCGTAGCCGCAGGGCGTCTTGGCGATCCGCTCTATGGACTCCAGCGCGTCGAGGCCCAGCTGCAGGTAGGTGTGGTCTCCTGTCGCCCTGAACAGGTACATGGCGCTTTCTATCAGCTCTGAGGCAGACACACAGAAGCAGAGGGGCAGGAAACACACGTTATTCATCTTCTGCTGCTTACAGATCCCCACATTCTGAAGAAAAGAGCATCTCAGATTTATGGGGATCTTTCAAGTATTTGAGAAAAAAATCCTGGAAATCCTGGGACAACCTTGGGAGCTTTTTTAAATCTATGAGTTCATACATTTGTGGTGCAGATAGAGACGAATAATTCCCGTAAAACCAGAGTTTTCTGTGCTAACGAGCAGGAAGAAGAAGCATCGGCTCGATTTACATCCAGCTGTGGGTCTTATTCCAGGCATTACTTGGGCTCTGGGGTCTAATTCCAGGCATTACTTGGGCTCTGGGGTCTTATTCCAGGCATTACTTGGGCTCTGGGGTCTTATTCCAGGCATTACTTGGGTTCTGGGGTCTTATTCCAGACATTACTTGGGTTCTGGGGTCTTATTCCAGGCATTACTTGGGTTCTGGGGTCTTATTCCAGGCATTACTTGGGTTCTGGGGTCTTATTCCAGGCATTACTTGGGCTCTGGGGTCTTATTCCAGGCATTACTTGGGCTTTGGGGTCTTATTCCAGGCATTACTTGGGCTCTGGGGTCTTATTCCAGGCATTACTTGGGCTCTGGGGTCTTATTCCAGGCATTACTTGGGTTCTGGGGTCTTATTCCAGGCATTACTTGGGCTTTGGGGTCTTATTCCAGGCATTACTTGGGTTCTGGGGTCTTATTCCAGGCATTACTTGGGCTCTGGGGTCTTATTCCAGGCATTACTTGGGCTCTGGGGTCTTATTCCAGGCATTACTTGGGCTTTGGGGTCGTATTCCAGGCATTACTTGGGCTCTGGGGTCTTATTCCAGGCATTACTTGGGCTTTGGGGTCTTATTCCAGGCATTACTTGGGCTCTGGGATCTTATTCCAGGCATTACTTGGGCTTTGGGGTCTTATTCCAGGCATTACTTGGGTTCTGGGGTCTTATTCCAGGCATTACTTGGGCTCTGGGGTCTTATTCCAGGCATTACTTGGGCTTTGGGGTCTTATTCCAGGCATTACTTGGGCTCTGGGGTCTTATTCCAGGCATTACTTGGGCTCTGGGGTCTTATTCCAGGCATTACTTGGGTTCTGGGGTCTTATTCCAGGCATTACTTGGGCTTTGGGGTCTTATTCCAGGCATTACTTGGGCTTTGGGGTCTTATTCCAGGCATTACTTGGGCTCTGGGGTCTTATTCCAGGCATTACTTGGGCTCTGGGGTCTTATTCCAGGCATTACTTGGGCTCTGGGGTCTTATTCCAGGCATTACTTGGGCTCTGGGGTCTTATTCCAGGCATTACTTGGGCTTTGGGGTCTTATTCCAGGCATTACTTGGGCTCTGGGATCTTATTCCAGGCATTACTTGGGCTTTGGGGTCTTATTCCAGGCATTACTTGGGTTCTGGGGTCTTATTCCAGGCATTACTTGGGCTCTGGGGTCTTATTCCAGGCATTACTTGGGTTCTGGGGTCTTATTCCAGGCATTACTTGGGCTTTGGGGTCTTATTCCAGGCATTACTTGGGCTTTGGGGTCTTATTCCAGGCATTACTTGGGCTTTGGGGTCTTATTCCAGGCATTACTTGGGCTCTGGGGTCTTATTCCAGGCATTACTTGGGCTCTGGGGTCTTATTCCAGGCATTACTTGGGCTCTGGGGTCTTATTCCAGGCATTACTTGGGTTCTGGGGTCTTATTCCAGGCATTACTTGGGCTCTGGGGTCTTATTCCAGGCATTACTTGGGCTTTGGGGTCTTATTCCAGGCATTACTTGGGCTCTGGGGTCTTATTCCAGGCATTACTTGGGTTCTGGGGTCTTATTCCAGGCATTACTTGGGTTCTGGGGTCTTATTCCAGGCATTACTTGGGCTTTGGTCAGCTAAATCAACATTTCACAAATGCAAACAAATTTCCTGCTGCCACGATAATGCATCATAACAAATTGTCCTTCCAGCAGCACAGCTTCCACACCAACGTAGCAAAATGTTTAAAAAGTCAGCGTTTTCACAGAAAGAAGCTTGTTACATAATCTTGAGAAGCAAAGAAAGACAATATGTCTGCTCTGGTGTGGCTCATCCAAAGCCTTCATTATATCCCTCCAAACATGGAGCGTTTCTTGGGTTTTTGGGTCTTTTTACCTGCAGCCTTCCTGGTGCTCCTCTGCTGCTGAACAGTTGCAAGAAAACAAGCCAAAAACAAGCAACTCGATCTCTGAAAAGCGACTGGGCTCTTGAAAAACAAGCTAACCTCACTATGGAGATGAAGGCGTGCTTTAAAAAGTCTCCAGATGCCGTGAAAACTCTTACGGTGTGATTAAGGTGACGTCAGGTGAGTAAGAAGCAACATTTCCTCAGCTCTGACACACTGAAAGTGTCCCGACTGAGGCGTTCAAGTCCCTGATGTTAGCTACAAAGAGCTTAATGGAACGGCTCCATCTACTTGAATGCTCTTGCAAAGGCTTCTGTCCCAACTGGGTCCCTCCGTTGGTCCCAGGATTGTCGTCTAGCAGCTCCTACACCACGCCTAAGACAATCCAAACTCTGTTCATGTGTCGTCCCACGATGGTGGAATGACCTACCGAGCGCTACCAGAACAGGGGCGTCCCTGTCTATCTTCAAGAAGCTCCTGAAAACCCAGCTCTTCAGAGAGCATCTCCTATCCCAGCACTTACCTTGTACTTCCCTACCCCCTCTATCTCTGCACTTTCTCTTTCTGCTCTTCCTTCTATGCCTGCACCCTATCTCTACTCTGTCCCCTCTGACAGAGTCGGACTCCTGGGTTCCTTCTATGTAGCTTATTGTTAGCTTTATATAGAGCTGTTATATCTTCATTTGTGATATAAATGAACATTTTGACCTCAACACGAGAAAAAAAACGTCCAGAAGGCCTCAAACACGCCATAAACATGCAGCCATAAGCTGTGGGTCCAATAGTCCGATCAGAGCCGCCTGAATCCTCCAAATCCAAAGGAAAGGAGCCGCGATGCTTCCTGAACGCCTAGGAAACGGCTTCATGAGAGATGCTGAGGTAGCATTTTATTTGATCTCTGAAGCGTTTTTCATGGATCAACAGGACAAAGTCTCTGAAGCCCGTCTGCAGAATACTTATTGAACGCGTTTCAGAGTAGATCAGAGCCGTGTGTCGTCTTTAAGACACTTTAAACCTGAACGAGCTCAAGGGAAACAGACCGTTTCACCCTCAGACTCGTCCAACTTTGCTTTAGACTTAGAAAACTTTAATGTCCCTGAGAGGCGATTAGTTTTACAGTTCAATCATTGACATATAATCTATAAACAGACATTGAAGCAGACATTTACAGCTCTATATGTCTAACCCATAAACACACATCAGTTAAATATAGAACACTAAAACAGAGCATATTGCCCTTCCCACCAAGCCTAATGTCATAAATAAATCTACAGCACTATTTATCTGATAACATGTAAGTACAGGAAGAAGGATATTTCACTTCCCTAGAAGGCCTAAAAAACATAAATAGGTAAGAACTACAAATATTTGTCTAAATCAACAGAACTATTTATGAAATACGCAACATCAGTAATCAAATACAGTCAGGAATATATATTGCACTTCCCTAGAAGCCTATGTGTCATAAATAAATTAAACTGCTCTGCAGTGATACTAATATTGTTCTAGTCGTACTTCCCCCCCGCATCTTATTTAATTGGGTTATTGCCTTTGGAATGAAAGAGTTCCTGCTTTTATCGACCCGCCAACTCCTTTTATTGATTCCAACACAGCGACTGAAGCCGATGTCACTGTCAGGCCTGCAGCTTGTTTATCTTTCAACACATTTGGTCCAACACTTCGCTACCTACAACGGGCCCGTTTGGCTTTACTTATCATAGCAGAACTGAATCCATCTGCATCTCGTGCACAATCAGCCATTCTGGTTTTAAACAAATGCACACATGCGTGACCCTAACCGGCTCACAACCCGCCGCTTCTACTTCTTCTGCCGCCGGAAGCGGCCAAAGGGGCGGGGCTTATATGTATAGCAACTAGCAGATATATATAATAATCCATCCATACATCGGTTTCCTCTTTCACCATGGATCGTACTCTGGGCTCTTTGTGTTTCTTTGTGTTTGCGCTCTGCCGTTTTCTGCCTTTTTCCCGCATTTTTCCCGCCTTTTTTCCGCCTTTGGAATCCAGATCGACCCTAATTGGCTGTCGTTGCGTCGTGTCACTGCTCATTTGCATAAAGTTGAGCCTTTCTCAACTCTTGAAGCTCACAACGCGCCGCTCATCGACGCCAGCTTACATTGAAAATGAACGGCAGCTGGACGCTCACGACGCTTTTGGTGTGAGCCCCCGGTTAGCCTTTGGTGACGATGCTGCATGCAGGTCATGGTCGGTTAGCTTGACCCGGGAGGGAGATCTCCACCTTTGGGATAATTCTATCTGACCAAATCACCCAGACTTCTATCTTACCAGACTGTGGAAAATGGACCGGAACCAAAGCTGAATTTAGACCTTTCAGGATCTAAACTGAAACTACCTTCATCATAGGACGTCAACACAGCCTGAATCTGTGACCCAGACGAGTTAAAATGAGGTCACATGACCCCCAGAGAAAAGAAAAAAGCATTTTCTTAGGGACCGTACCTGGTCTGAGTGGGTATCCTTCTCTCTTATCCACAGTGTAACCCTGAGGGATGCTGTAAAACTCAGGCAGACCCCCAAACTGTCTCCACACCGAGTAATAATTCTGGAAGGTTCTCACAGCACCGTCAAGGTCCCCCAGCAGAGACTAAAACACACAAAAGAGGTTAAAAACATGATAAATCAGAGACTGCAGCCAGATTACAGTGTTTGTGAGGTCCCTGAATGCACCTGCAGGCCGGGCCAGAAGGCCTCCAGGCTCTGGAAAACCGGCATGGAGACGGTTCCCTTGTGCATCTGGACCCACAGGTACCAGTCGTCGAAGCGGGTGTAGTTCTGAATGGCTCGATCGTAGGCTGGAGGAACACATCAGAGGTGTGTGAAGCTGAGGTGAATCGGACTCGTTTCATGGTGAAAACAACAGGAAACGGAACCAGGAGCCGTACCCCGGAACATGCTGAGCAGCTCCTCGTCCTGCAGCATGATGGCGCCCTTCACCAGATACTCGAAGTAGGAGTCCACTCCGGCGCCGATGCCGGCGTCCTGCGCCACCCACTTCTTGGACAGGATGTCGATGTGGTTCCCCACCTGAGGGGCACAGGAGCAGACGGGATGAGGGCGCCGGACGGGGTTGCACCTCGCCGCGAGTTTACAGAACCAGAAGCAGGCCGTTACCAGTCCGATGTCGGACCGGGTCCCCCACAGCGCGCTCAAGGCTCGGCGGGCGGCGTTCTCAAACACCGGGTCTCCGGTTAGTCGACTCAACGTGGCGAACTCCAGGATGAAGGTTCCCACGCCGGCGGTGCAGGTTACAGGCGTCTCGGTGGGACTGACGCCGTGCAGCAGGTTCACGGTTCCGTACGGCATCCCGGTGGGAGTCTGAAACGCTGAAACACCGGGTTTCCGTCAGCGCCACACGCCCTCATGGCTCCACGGCGTCGGCGGTCGTGGCGCCATGAGGGCAGCATGAGGAAGCTCCGCCCCCTTTGGGCGCACTCTCAGACTCTGTTTGTGTGTATTTTCGTACCAGGCAGCAGCTTCCTGGCGGCGTCCTCGGCCATCCTCAGCAGCGGTCCAGAACAGGGCCAGCCGGGCTCCAGCTCCATCCCGGCCCTCCCCGCCAACAGGTGCGCCGACAGCAGACCGCCGACCACTACACACAGAAACACTCGTGACCCCTGAACACAACGCCCCCCCAGACCCGGAGACCTGGCCCCCGTTGGTACCTCGGATGTTGGTTTCAAACACGGACGCGTTGACGTCGATGTCAAAGTCCACGCTGTCCTGGAGGAGGGACGCCACTCTCTGGAACTCCGTCCGGTTCCCTAACACCTGCAGAGGAGCGCCACATTTAACTCGTGTGACTCAGCTTCCTGCCAGTCGTGGCTCCTCCCATTTTAACTTACCAGCAAAGTGTCGAGGGCGTCGATCAGAGTGAGAGAAAAACTGCGGAGACGAAGCAGATCGAAGCATTTCACTTTAAAACATCTCCTATAGTTACAGTTTGGTCTTTTTTATATGTAAAGACACTAAAAATGGGATTAAGCCTCCGAAATGAGCAGAAAATTCAGCCTTTTACACGAATATCATGAAACCTTGAGTGAGAACCGCCCCACTGCCTCACCTGCCCCAGGTGTCCTGTCCGTCACACGTGAGGGGGCGGAGCTCATCGTAGGGAAAGGCGTTGTCCAGGTAACTGTTGTAGGCGTGGTAGAACATGGATTTGATGCGCTGTCTGAGACACAAAAACGAGGTTTTATCATGAAAAAGAGACACAAATGTGTCAGACAACAGCTAAAAGAAAGCCAGGCTGAACTTTGGGGTTTGGTTGTGGATGATCTCATGCAACAGCATTCGTGTCACATCAGAAAACAAGTTGGGACTCCGTGGTACATGTTGAAAAGAAGCATTCTTCCATTTACCCCCCTCTGCTCTCCACCTGCCCGCCTCTGTGGGGGCTTACCTGGTCGCAGCCATCTCCTCCTCCGTGAACTGATGAGCCGCCGCATCGTTCAGCAGCCACACAAACAGCACCGCGCAGACGAGAGCGCGCATGGGGACGGAACAGAGACCCGCGCACAGAAAACTATGAAACAGTCAAAACAAAGGTGAGAAAACACAGAAACACAAGCGGGTTTCTGCTGCTGTTGTGCAGCTGTCAGGATTCAGGAAGTGGACGACATGCGCATGCGCTAACACGGTGTGCTGACGATTGTCTCAACGACTCATTTCATTGGACGCTGCTGATCACACACGGCAGCGATTGGTCAACACGACTATGTTGATGTTTTTTTCAATTAAAAACTTTATTTAACTCAAAAGAGAACAAACAAATAATGATTTTAAGCCGTCATTTCTTTCTTTTTCCTTCCAAGCAGCCAGACTTTGGGGTGATTTTTTTTCACGAGGAGTCACATAAATTGTTTACCTTCACATATTTAATTATATTACTATATATATATAACTATATTAAATAAATATATTAAATTATTTAAATTATATTAAATAAACCTTAGCTAGAAACTAGCAAATTCTTATACCACAGAATTAGACCAAATAAATGATCTGATGACCTAAAACAGATCAAAGTTTATCTGAAATAACGTACAAAGTTGAATAAACTGCAGGAGTCGAGCTTTCAGAGCAACACAGGTCTTAAAAACTTATTTCAATCGTACGTTTAAATGTAAAACATTTAAAATAAGTGTTTTTTTCATCAAAAAGTACACGTTTATTTAGATTTCAGTTGCCTGTTTATGAGCAGGACTGATATGACGAGTGCAACAGGCAGAAGGGTGAGACAGGACATAAGAGACACAGTTTTAAAGCAATCTTAGTTTGACAAGAGGAGCAGAAACTCTGAAACATGCACTTTAGACTATCATCAATGTCATGGCTCGAATTTCTTCTTCGTGGTTCGCTGTTAATAAAAACAAAGACAAAGTTAAATAAGAACTCTAAACGTACTCATGTTGCTAAAAGCAGCCGTTTCCAGGTCCATGCAACAAAAAGTAATCGAAATTATTAATTGTGCAACTGTGAATTTAACAAATTCCTTTTTTTTTTTACATGTAAAAAGTTCCCAGTCACAGAAAGTGTTCGGCGTGCACGGTCGCAGATAAATTACAGTTCAGAGGTGGCTGCCACCCCGCAAACTTTCAGTGAAACGCCGGTAATACACTTTATTAGATGTTTTATATTAATAAAACCTCCACAATCCCGCAGTATTTAAATGGAACTGATGAGGTGAAGAAGCTACCTGATGCCCTTCCATTTGATTTGAACTCATCGTTAACTCTCTTTCTGATTGCCTTTTGCCTGCTTGGTTTTCTTTTAAAATGAATTGTGCACGTTAACATGTTGATCCATAAGTTTAAGCGCTCTGAACCAGTGAAGACTTCCCTTTTTAAAGCATATTGTGGAAACTGCTCGTTTTGTGGTGGTGCTGCAGCCTGCAGAAACTGCCAGGATGGCGCAGATGTTTGTGAGTGTGCGCGTACTCGCTTGTTACGGCTCCTTGTGCGTTCTTGTGCACGTGTGTCCCTGAAAGCATCCTGAAAGTCCCTGAAAGTCCCTGAAAGTCCCTGAAAGCATCCTGAAATCTAGACTTAAGACGCTTTCTGTTAACTCGGCTTTTTTTTCTTTGTTTCCACTGTTTTATCTTGTATTATGCTTTTATGGACTGTTTTTACTATTTTACTTTCTCTTTTTTTATTCTTATTTTTACTTTTATTAACCCTCGACTGCGTATTTGTGTTTATTTGTGTGAAGCACTGTGAACTGAGCTGCATAAATAAACCGCCTTCTGTAATTTAGAACTGTTTGCAAGCTGTACACACCCACGTTACTATGACGACCAGGTTAGCTGCGGTAAATTGATAGAATAAATATCAGATCATATGATGTTTGCATTTGCAAGTCATGCATGTCCAAGTTATTGTACCAAAGAAAAACAGCCTCCAGTTCAAGATGAAAACATTACACCGTGCCGTTATTTATTCAACAAAAACCAGACCGAATGCAGAAGAATGATGTGAAAAACAAAGTCCAGCTCATGATCCAGCAGCTTGTAAAAGTGAAAAACACACAGTTTATTAAAAACATCCACTGACAATTAGCGCTTATATCCTTTACATACTAAAAAAGCAAAAAGACTTCATGTAGAAATAAGCTCATTTCTAACTGATGAAGGCTGTCCTGTAAATCCAAACTGAACTCTTCAAACGGACAACAAACATCGATCTGTGTCTAAAGTTCACGTCTATGAGTGAATCCTGTCAGCTGACCCCCAGCAGACCCTGTGAGGCTGGAACCCAGCTGGGTGCGGGACGGGAAAACCAAGCTGCTGATTGGCAGCTCCAGAGTCAGAAACCAGGCCCTTAGCAAACTTTCCCGGGAAAACTGACGCATCACTTCATTGCTGTCACTGACTCTTTGTTTCTCGGCTGAGAAACTGAACTGAATTGAACAGAAATGCGGGAGTAGCTGATTTTAAACTGCTTCTTTAAGGATTAGAAAGACACGGCTTCTTGGATTATGGTCTGTAATTGGCTGTAAAGGTTTAATGATGGCGAGCTGAAAGGCCTTTGATGTGCAGCTATTGTAGGACATCTTGGGATGGGCTCCAACGGACAGGTTGATGATTTATCTTTGATTTTATCTCTGTAGAACTCTGTAGAACTTATAACTGAGAAGATATGAGCTCCTGAATACCCTGCAGGGATGTGTTTGTGTGTTATAGAGAAACCTTTCCAGGAAAAAGCAGCATTCTTCACTTTCAGTGGAACGCCATCTTCTTTCCGGTTTCCTAAACGACGGTTTCAAAGTTACCAAGCGTGCATTTTTCTCTACTTTCTGTCTTTAGCTAAGCAGCAGTTTGAAGAGCAGAGCGTGAAAAAGCTGCTGGTTGTGAACAACACGCTCCAGACTGCACCGAACCTTCAGTTCAATCCGCTGTCCGAAGCATTTATGGCGGGTCCAGACATCTGCTTCCACCGGCGGGGGTGAAGAGACGGGCCCAGTGCATCATGGGAGCTCCCCCAGCAGGCTGGGCCTATAGCAGCAGAACTATGGGATGTTTCAGGCTCACCTGAGCCATCCCTAACTATAAGCTTTATCAGAAAGGAAAGTTTCAGCCTGATCTTAAAGGTAGAGAGGGTGTCTGCTTCCTGAAGCCAAACTGGCAGCTGGTTCCACAGAGAGGGGCCTGATAACTGAAGGCTCTGCCTCCCATTCTGCTTTTAGGGGCCTGATAACTGAAGGCTCTGCCTCCCATTCTGCTTTTAGGGGCCTGATAACTGAAGGCTCTGCCTCCCATTCTGCTTTTAGGGGCCTGATAACTGAAGGCTCTGCCTCCCATTCTGCTTTTAGGTGCCTGATAACTGAAGGCTCTGCCTCCCATTCTGCTTTTAGGGGCCTGATAACTGACGGCTCTGCCTCCCATTCTGCTTTTAGGGGCCTGATAACTGAAGGCTCTGCCTCCCATTCTGCTTTTAGGGGCCTGATAACTGAAGGCTCTGCCTCCCATTCTGCTTTTAGGTGCCTGATAACTGAAGGCTCTGCCTCCCATTCTGCTTTTAGGGGCCTGATAACTGACGGCTCTGCCTCCCATTCTGCTTTTAGGGGCCTCATAACTGAAGGCTCTGCCTCCCATTCTGCTTTTAGGGGCCTGATAACTGAAGGCTCTGCCTCCCATTCTGCTTTTAGGGGCCTGATAACTGAAGGCTCTGCCTCCCATTCTGCTTTTAGGGGCCTGATAACGGAAGGCTCTGCCTCCCATTCTACTTTTAGGGGCCTGATAACTGAAGGCTCTGCCTCCCATTCTGCTTTTAGGGGCCTGATAACTGAAGGCTCTGCCTCCCATTCTGCTTTTAGGGGCCTGATAACTGAAGGCTCTGCCTCCCATTCTGCTTTTAGAAACTCTGGGAACCACAAGGAAACCTGCAGCCTGAGAGCAAAGTGCTCTGTTGGGGAAATATCCAACTGTGAGATCTTTAAGATGTGATGGAGCTCGGTCATTTAGAGCTTTATATGTGAGGGACAGCAAGAGAATCTGACTCCTATCAGATGCTTCTTAGTCTTGGATCAGAGTTTATCGGACCTGTAGCTATTCTGATAGATCTGTTAGCCGTTAGCATTAAGATCATATTTTTCCTTCCTTTATTAACAAGAACATTAATCTTGTTACTGTTTGAACAGAACATCAGTCGACCTTATCGTGTCGTAATAATAACAAGGGCGTCAGCTTGATTTCTTATATTTTTAAGCCTGCACAATAAACCAATATTTAACTCGTGTGTTTTCAACACACGCTAACAAATGAAAGGTATATAAAGGCAGCGCGTTACCTTCCTCAGGACATCCTGTCACCAGGTACTGCAACGACTAAACTTCCCATCCAGGTAAAGTTGGATATTATTTGATATCTTCTGGCTTTATTTTGCAGCATCCTGTAACTTTATCCTGTTATTTCAGCAGTTAAGTTCTGACTTCTGTTCTCACCTTTTTCACCTGTACAGATGGCCTCAGCTCTTCAGGTCGCTGTGCTCCTCTGTCTCAGCTGTGTTCTGTGGACTGGAGCAGATGTGAGAAGCTTTCTTATTCTAATCATTTAAACATCATTTTCACTCCTCTCTGGGACCTTCAGCAGCACCTCAGCAGAGAACGAAGCCTCCACTGAATCATTTCAAACCGTGTATTCGTTTCTAATCCTGTCTTTTCCATCCACAGGCGAGATGCTTCAACCGAAAAAGTAGGTTCATGTTCAGCTTTCCATAAGTGTGCTTAAAAGATTCACAAACTTTGAATGGTTCTGTGAAAGGGTCACTGATTAAATTCTAAATTCGATGCACCAGAATGGAACGGACCAGGTCTAAAAACGAGGCAATAATCTGTGATATATCACTGTGTCTGAGGCTGAAACTGAGGCACAGTGCAGAGGCAGCGTGTGAAAAACTAAGTGAACCTTTACTGCTTTCACAGGCATTAAGAATCCTCTGATTAACTGATAAGAATTAATGATCTGAGACTGATTTTCCATGCAGAAATCTGGCAACATTCGGCCCTTTTAATGCCATTCCCTCCCTTATTGAGCAGCATGTCTCAGCTCCATGACACTCACCTTCCTGCCCTGTTAGTGGACAGTTTCAGCTTCAACATGTGGCTGTGGTGCATGATGGTCCTGTGATGCTTTGCAGTTGCCGCCTGTGAGACTTGCCCCGGCGGCTGGACTTACTATCGAGGCGTCTGTTACCGGCTCATAAGAAGTCCGAGGAGGTGGATCGATGCTGAGGTACAACTCCTGTCACTGCTTTACAGAATTCAGTCATTTGGTCCAAGCTGGCTTAGAAATAAGAAGCATTCCAGCTTCAGTAGAGTAAGAAACACTCGTTTTCTGACTTTTCACTGATGAAACTGCAGCCGTTTTATGTTTTTTAAACCATCTAAAGCACAAGGAAATGTTTTTGGGGACAAATCAAGCTGAATCGGTTCTGTATCCTCCTTTTTTCTGTCGATTCTTTCCGCTTTAAGTCCTATTGGGAGGAAGGCTGAGCAGCCTGTGGTGATGTGGCTGCAGTTCTGCTTATCAGCCTGTGTCTCTCCCCAGCGTTACTGCCTGGCATACAGAGGAAATCTGGCCTCCATCCGGTCCAATACTGAGTTCAACTTCCTCAAGCAGCTTGTCAGGACGAGAGGATCAAACCGAAGAACTTGGGTCGGAGGCCACGATGCTATACAGGTGATGCTTTAGAGCGTGAACCTGGGTCAGAACACAGTTAAATAAACTTAGAGCAGAGCTTATTTGAGATGACGGCAGTTTCATACTCTGTCTGCATGGAAACTTACATGAAACATTTATTTTCAGAACGGACTATGGCTGTGGACCGATGGTGCAAGGTTCACCTTCAGGTCCTGGGGCCGAGGAGAACCCAACAACAGAAGACGCCGTGAGAGTTGCATGGAGATCAAGAACGCAGGTACCAACCAACCGTTTCTAAGCTCAAACAATGGCGTTAAGAGGCCGGTACAGAACCAATCTGATTGGCTGTAATAGCTGAAGCGTTAAGAACAGCAAAGTGTCGTCTTACTTTCTTATTAATGTGGCGTTTTCTTATTTTAAAATCAGAATAACCGAGAAAAAAAAGCTAATTTGTCAAGAAAACGCAGCATGAAACGTCTGACTTTATTCATTCTTTCTTACTTTTACAGCAAGAAGCTACGTCAACGACGAAATATGCTCAAGAAGGAACTATTTCATCTGCGCCAGAGACCCGTAAACGTGTCCGGCTCGTCCCAACTCATCTTCCAGCAGGAGGTCAGGCCTCGATGGCGTCGCTGCTGGGAGACACGAAGACAAATTCAGAGCCTTCACAGAAATAAATGAAAGCATAACCGTCTCAGCTGTTTGCATCGTGCTCATTTTCAAAATAAAGATGAGAAAATGTCGTTAATTATCTAATAATCTCAGCTCTGTGATTTCAGACTGATAAACTCAAAGCTATAATCCGTGAAATGCACATCTTTCTGTCTCATTAGCACTCTCAGTGCTTTGAGCATTAAACAGACAGCAGCAGCTCAGATGCTAACTTTGAGTCAAGTTTGACCGTTTATTTCATATCACATTAATATTCTGAACCCGAATTAATGCAGTTTGGGCCACAGAATTCTTTTTAAAAAATGGGTTCATTTGCCGCTCTTTTCAGAAAACATGAACTATTAGCAACATTTGAGGCTAATAGATAACACGGTTGTGTTTTCATGCATAAATACACTAATTTACCTTCTGATTTACCTCCTACGTTCCACAACCTTTCTGGATTATTATCAGACACTCGAAAGATTTGTCTCTTTTGTTTGGTCTGATCCTTCTTTATTATTATTTAATCAAATATAGAGTGTATTATTTTAAGGTTTAACTCATTGCACATCAAAGCATAAAGAAACCAGCTGTGCTGCAGGATTAAACGGGTCACGGATCAGCTGCTGAGCCATAATTACACACAGTTTTACAGACATCCGACTCCACTTCTTCTCGTCTGATAAACAAACCAAAAGATGAAAATGTAACCATTGCAAATTGCAGTGTAATGTGGCTCATGGGTCAACAAACGTGGTCGGCAGGCAGACATTTGAACTTTGAGGTGAGAGTTTTATTATAAGAGGAGGAAGCCAAAGGATAATGTTACCCAGACCACACCTGTGCACACCTGTCCTGCTTCAGTTCGTACCATAAACCACCTTCAGGGTCAAACAACGCCGCTAAATAACTTTTCAGCATTCAGGCAGAAAAAAGGCTCCTAACTCAAGGGATGAACCAGTGTTGTGTCGACACAGAACAGACAACTTAGCAAAGAAGCCATTTTAAACTGGATCTTTAGGCACTTTGTCACAAAGACACATCATTTGTTCCCATTTCTTTAGTTGCATCTATGAAAAACAGCAAAGAAAACACAGTTTGACAGACAGAAAATAGGATTTCTGCAGCAACAAGGTGATTCCCAAAGAGCTATTAGCTGAAAACTTGGCATATCTCAGCATGGTGTGCAGTGTGTCCTTAAAACATTTGAGGAAACTGGACAAGTGGAGGACAAAAGAAGAAGTGTCAGGCCTAAAAAACTATCTACAGCAGATGAACAGGATCTGAAAGTGATGTCCTTAAGAAAGAGGAAAAAATCCAGCTGTGACCTGACAGGACCTGAGAGATGCATCTGGACCTTCAGCTGATCCATCTACTGTTGGCCCAAGCCTCATCAGAGTACACCGAGTTTGGTCTTGAGTTAAGTGCGTCTTTTTAGACTTTAATGACTCATAGATCAGTGTTGCGTGGCTTAACAAACAAACAAAACATATCGTCTGTAAATGGAAAGGTGCAAGGACAATAAAGGAACAATATACAGTAGATGGCAGCTGGAGAAAGCATCTTTCAGGCCGAACACGGTGCCCTGCAGTAGAGCCCTGCGCGGGACTGTTTTCTCCCGCTGAATTACCACCCGCACCCGCAAAACTTTGAGAATTTATGCCGCACAATAAAAGAAATGCATTGATTTTGTGCCCAGCAGGAGGAAACAAGTCATTTTATAGGTTGTTAATAAAGAGATTCACGAACAACTGAGTAACTTCTCCAAATGTCAGACTTGCCTTGCTTTGTGCTGTAAAGACCTTCTTTGAGCTTCCTTTCCACATCATTTATTGACATCCTGTTGCTAGGATACATCCCGACAGTGTTGCCAGGTGGGAAATGTAGTTTTATCGTACCAGAGACATAAAATGACCTTATTTTGATGGAAATTATCGTACACCCGTCATAACTAAAATAACAAGTCTATTGATGCGCTGTAGTCACTCTGAATAGCGTCTAACAGGCTCACAGCTTTGCATCAGCAGCTGCGTTTGGCTAAATGTCCCGTAAACTATGACGAGTGGAACTAATGATGTCTTATGTTTTGATAAATCTTGTTTTCAGGTTTCTTGACATGTTTTTTCCCTGTTTTCTGCTCCACAGCTGCACGTCATCACCAGTCACCTCCCCACAGTATTCAGCTTCCAGCTTTCCTTCAGTCAGTGTGAATTCCTCAGCTTTACCCTTCATGCCACAGTTTTGTCCAGTCTGGTTTTCGCCTCTTTTTGCCATAGTTACCATAGTCTTGTCTGTAGTTCATCGTCTTGTTTATGTTTTGCTAACTTTAAGTATTTTTGATAATCCGGCTCAGCCGGGCCTTTTGTTCTTGCCTTCGTGCTTTTGTGTTTGTGGAATAAACCTTTTGATCTGGGTCCTCCCTTCTCGCTACACCTCGAATCCTGATATTCAGGGTTCACAAAAAACTCCGACAGACAGACTGATTACAACCGATTACAACCACAGATTCACAGAAAGGTCAAATGATCATATATGTGGCCTTTTTTGGGATTATTGATCGTACATAGGGCAAAATTATCGTACAAATACGATAATTATCGTACACCTGGCATCCCGATCCCGCAGTGGTTTGAGTTGGATCCCAATCCCAATGTAGCCCTCTCTGCACCACAACAGTGTTTAGTGGATCCATTTAGCAGCCTGTACTCTGCTCCTGGAAATTAATCTCTGTTGGAAGACGATAACTCTTATCTCGGGCTGTGAAGTCCGAGTCGACTGGTCTTATTGGTCGATACATTCTGGGTCATCTAAATTCTGATTTTGCAGTGTTAATTTAATTCAGTCTGTGGTTAATTTCATCAGAAGGAAAGCGCTAATGGGGCTGTTTTCAGAGCCCCCCTGTTTTCACTATTTTGGTTTAGCCCAGCCCGCTGGATACGGGTAATCTCCCTAAACGTAGACGTTATTTGCTGAACATTCATTTTCATTTGGAGCGTTTCATTTGCGAGTCCTCCTCCACCATCCATGTCCAAGAGAGCGGCGGTGTGGCAGGATTTTACTAAGACAGATGGCGGGATAAAAGTCCAAATGCAAAATTTGGGTTTCAGTCGACCAAGAAATTCTTTGTTTGATTACAGCCCGACTGTTATCTGTTCTGTCAGAGACCCGAAGTGCCTCCCAGGGAGAACCCTTCCTGCCCTGGTTCTGAGGCGTTTTAGATCACTTTCAGCTTGTCTGGGTCCTGCTGCGGGAAAAACCTCAACATATTGCCAAGTTTGCTTTGTCGTGTTAAATATAACCAGGCCCATGTGATTTGTGACCTCGACATGTAAATTAAACTGTTTTGACCCGCCGTGGCATAATGTGGAGCCTGTTCAGTGTAAAATGCAAATGGTTTGCATGAATATTTTGCATGTCGAATGTGAGTGAGTTCCGCAGTCTGCAGAACTGCAAACAAACATAAGGATGGAGAAACTTCTTCTGCTGCTCACAGCAGCATCAGGTAGGTGTTTTATCTAAACCTTCATACTTAATGCGTATTCTTACAGTGTCGATTTCTCTTTAATACATAAGAAAACTTTCTGATGGTGTTAGATGGAGGTATTAAATCAGGTTTTTTGTTCCTTTGGATGCCAGAATGGAAAATATCCTGCTTTCAGGTATTTCCTTTTGACTGAACAAAGTGTCTAACAATGTGTTTTCTACCCATTTATACACAGAACATGTCATTCTAAAATTTTTTACTCTAGATCTGGGGGCAATGTGGGGATTTGTGTCTTGCCAGAGGACATTTCATTACACGGAGGGGCTGCAGATCAGACCGATTACCCCTGGTATGTGTCCTGAATGATAATAAGAATAATAAGAATAAGAATAAAACTTATTTGTAAATATAATCATTTACACAGATTCGCATCCTTATTTTTTGTGCTACACCCTCCACAAACCAAGTCTGACAAGCCTTTAAGCACCATTGGAGGACTGTGACTTTTTAAGAGTTTTGGAAGGTTCTTGAGGGCAAATTTCACAGTTTTCCATAATAAACCCAATAAATAACCTCCAGGTGTGATCACAATGACAACATTAACGATTTGAGGTTTTTCTCATGCTGGATCACAGGAGTTTGAGTTGAGAGTTGAGTCTACTGCTCATCATTTAGTAAAAAAATACTACGTTCAGTTCAAAGTAAACACAAGAAACTTGTGCTACAAAAGAAAATGAATAATAATGCACCAGGCTCAGAGAATAATTCCCTAAATTCACAATTAATGTTCTTATACTGTTTCAGTACCTAATGAAGAACCTCCTGATCCCTAAAATCCATCAACTGCACATCAGTCATAGCAGGGTGGGGATTCAAGCCCTGGTTCCTGTGGGGGGTAATGAAAGCCTAGAGGGGGGTAATGAAAGCATAGAGGGGGTAATGAAAGCATAGAGAGGGGTAATGAAAGCATAGAGAGGGGTAATGAAAGCATGGGGGGGGTAATGAAAGCATAGAGAGGGGTAATGAAAGCATAGAGGGGGTAATAAAAGCAGGGGGGTAATGAAAGCATATAGGGGGTAATGAAAGTATAGAGTGGGGGGGTAATGAAAGCATAGAGGGGGTAATGGAAGTATAGAGGGGGGGTAATAAAAGCATAGAGGGGGTACTGAAAATAGAGGGGGGTAATAAAAGCATAGGGGGGTTAATGAAAGCATAGAGAGTGTTAATGAAAGCATAGAGCGGGTAATGAAAGCATAGAGGGGGTAATGAAAGCATAGCGCGGGTAATGAAAGCATAGAGGGGGTAATGAAAGCATAGAGGGGTAAAGAAAGCATAGAGGGGGTAATGAAAGCATAGATGGGGTAACGAAAGCATGGGGGGGGTAATGAAAGCATAGAGAGGGGTAATGAAAGCATAGAGGGGGTAATGAAAGCATAGAGGAGGGTAATGAAAGCATAGAGGGGGTACTAAGAGCATGGGGGGGATGAAAATATAGAGGGGGTAATTAAAGCATAGGGGGGTAATGAAAGCCTAGAGGGAGTAATGAAAGTATAGAGGGGGTAATGAAAGCATAGAGGGGGTAATGAAAGAATAGAGAGGGGTAATGAAAGCATAGAGCGGGTAAGGAAAGCATGGGGTAAGGAAAGCATAGAGGGGGGTAATGAAAGCATAGAGGGGGTAATGAAAGCATAGAGGGGGTAATGAAAGCATAGATGGGGTAACGAAAGCATGGGGGGGTAATGAAAGCATAGAGAGGGGTAATGAAAGCAAAGAGGGGGTAATAAAAGCAGGGGGGTAATGAAAGCATAGAGGGGGGTAATAAAAGCAAGGGGGTAATGGAAGCATAGAAGGGTGTAATAAAAGCAGGGGGGGTAATGAAAGCATAGAGAAGGGTAATGAAAGTATAAAGGAGGTAATGAAAGCATAGAGGGGTGTAATGAAAGCATAGAAGGGGTAATGAAAGCATAGAGGGGGTAATGAAAGCATAGAGGATATAATGAAAGCATAGAGGGGGGTAATGAAAGATTAGAGGGGGTAATGAAAGCATAGGGGGTAATGAAAGCATAGAGGGGTTAATGAAAGCATAGAGGGGGTAATGAAAGCATAAGGGGGGTAATGAAAGAATGGGGGGTAATGAAAGCATAGAGGGGGTAATGAAAGCATAAGGGGGGTAATGAACGAATGGGGGGTAATGAAAGCATAGAGGGGGTAATGAAAGCATAGAGAGGGTTAATGAAAGCATAGAGCGGGTAATGACAGCATATAGGGGGTAATGAAAGCAGAGAGCGGGTAATGAAAGCATGGGGGGTAAGGAAAGCATAGAGGGGGGTAATGAAAGCATAGAGGGGGGTAATGAAAGCATAGAGGGGTAATGAAAGCATAGAGGGGGTAATGAAAGCATAGAGAGGGGTAATGAAAGCATAGAGGGGGTAATGAAAGCATAGAGGAGGGTAATGAAAGCATAGAGGGGGTAATAAGAGCATGGGGGTAATGAAAGCATAGAGGGGGTAATTAAAGTATAGTGGGGTAATGAAAGCATAGAGGGGGTAATGAAAGTATAGAGGGGGTAATGAAAGCATAGAGGGGGGTAATGAAAGCATAGAGAGGGGTAATGAAAGCATAGAGAGGGGTAATGAAAGCATGGGGGGTAAGGAAAGCATAGAGGGGGTAATGAAAACATATGGGGGTAATGAAAGTATAGAGGGGGTAACGAAAGCATGGGGGGGTAATGAAAGCATAGAGAAGGGTAATGAAAGCAAAGAGGGGGTAATAAAAGCAGGGGGTAATGAAAGCATAGAGGGGTAATAAAAGCAAGGGGGTAATGAAAGCATAGAGGGGGTAATAAAAGCAGGGGGGGTAATGAAAGCATAGAGAAGGGTAATGAAAGCATAGAGGATGTAATGAAAGCATAGAGGTGTGTAATGACAGCATAGAAGGGGTAATGAAAGCATAGAGGGGGTAATGAAAGCATAAGGGATATAATGAAAGCATAGAGGGGGTAATGAAAGCATAGGGGGGTAATGAAAGCATAGAGGGGTTAATGAAAGCATAGAGGGGGTAATGAAATCAAAAGGGGGGTAATGAAAGCATAGAGGGGGTAATGAAAGCATAGAGGGGGTAATGAAAGCATGGGGGTAATGAAAGCATAGAAGGGGTAATGAAAGCATAGAGAGGGGTAATGAAAGCATAGAGCGGGTAATGAAAGCATATAGGGGGTAATGAAAGCATAGAGCGGGTAATGAAAGCATATAGGGGGTAATGAAAGCATAGAGCGGGTAATGAAACATAGAGGGGGTAATGAAAGCATGGGGGGTAAGGAAAGCATAGAGGGGGGTAATGAAAGCATAGAGGGGTAATGAAAGCATAGAGGGGGTAATGAAAGCATAGAGAGGGTTAATGAAAGCATAAAGGGGGTAATGAAAGCATAGAGGAGGGTAATGAAAGCATAGAGGGGGTAATAAGAGCATGGGGGGTAATAAAAGCATAGAGGGGGTAATTAAAGCATAGTGGGGTAATGAAAGCATAGAAGGGGTAATGAAAGCATAGAGAGGGGTAATGAAAGCATAGAGCGGGTAATGAAAGCATATAGGGGGTAATGAAAGCATAGAGCGGGTAATGAAAGCATAGAGCGGGTAATGAAAGCATATAGGGGTAATGAAAGCATAGAGCGGGTAATGAAACATAGAGGGGGTAATGAAAGCATGGGGGGTAAGGAAAGCATAGAGGGGGGTAATGAAAGCATAGAGCGGTAATGAAAGCATAGAGGGGGTAATGAAAGCATAGAGAGGGGTAATGAAAGCATAGAGGGGGTAATGAAAGCATAGAGGAGGGTAATGAAAGCATAGAAGGGGTAATAAGAGCATGGGGTGTAATAAAAGCATAGAGGGGGTAATTAAAGCATAGTGGGGTAATGAAAGCAAAGAGGGGGTAATGAAAGTATAGAGGGGGTAATGAAAGCATAGAGGGGGGTAATGAAAGCATAGAGAGGGGTAATGAAAGCATAGAGTGGGTAATGAAAGCATGGGGGGTAAGGAAAGCATAGAGGGGGTAATGAAAGCATAAAGGGGGTAATGAAAGCATAGATGGGGTAACGAAAGCATGGGGGGGTAATGAAAGCATAGAGAGGGGTAATGAAAGCATAGAGGGGGTAATAAAAGCAGGGGGGGTAATGGAAGCATAGAAGGGGGTAATAAAAGCAGGGGGGTAATGAAAGCATAGAGAGGGGTAATGAAAGCATAGAGTGGGTAATGAAAGCATGGGGGGTAAGGAAAGCATAGAGGGGGTAATGAAAGCATAGAGGGGGTAATGAAAGCATATATGGGGTAACGAAAGCATGGGGGGGTAATGAAAGCATAGAGAGGGGTAATGAAAGCATAGAGGGGGTAATAAAAGCAGGGGGGGTAATGGAAGCATAGAAGGGGGTAATAAAAGCAGGGGGGTAATGAAAGCATAGAGGGGGTAATGAAAGCATAGAGAGGGGTAATGAAAGCATAGAGTAGGTAATGAAAGCATAGAGGGGGTAACGAAAGCATGGCGGGGTAATGAAAGCATAGAGAGGGGTAATGAAAGCATAGAGGGGGGTAATTAAAGTATAGAGGGGGGGTAATAAAAGCATAGAGGGGGTACTGAAAGTAGAGGGGGGGTAATAAAAGCATAGGGGGTTAATGAAAGCATAGAGGGGGTAATGAAAGCATAGAGGGGGTAATGAAAGCATAGAGAGGGGTAATGAAAGCATAGAGCGGGTAATGAAAGCATAGAGGGGTAATGAAAGCATAGAGGGGGTAATGAAAGCATAGAAGGAATGAAAACATGGAGGGGTAAAGAAAGCATAGAGGGGATAATGAAAGCATAGATGGGGTAACGAAAGCATGGGGGGTAATGAAAGCATAGAGAGGGGTAATGAAAGCATAGAGGGGTTAATGAAAGCATAGAGGGGGTAATGAAAGCATAGAGGAGGGTAATGATAGCATAGAGGGGGTAATAAGAGCATGGGGGGAAAATGAAAGCATAGAGGGGGTAATTAAAGTATAGAGGGGGGTAATGAAAGCATAGAGGGGGTAATGAAAGTATAGAGGGGGTAATGAAAGCATAGAGCGGGTAATGAAAGCATGGGGGTTAAGGAAAGCATAGGGGGGTAATGAAAGCATAGAGGGGGTAATGAAAGTATAGAGGGGGTAATGAAAGCAGAGAGGGGGTAATGAAAGCATGGGGGGTAATGAAAGCATAGAGAGGGGTAATGAAAGCATAGAGGAGGTAATGAAAGCATAGAGGGTGTAATGAAAGCATAGAGGGGGGGTAATAAAAGCATAGAGGGGGTAATGAAAGTAGAGGGGGGGTAATAAAAGCATAGGGAGTTAATGAAAGCATAGAGGGGGTAAGGAAATCAAAAGGGGGGTAATGAAAGCATAGAGGGGGTAATGAAAGCATGGGGGGTAATGAAAGCATAGAGGGGGTAATGAACGCATAGAAGGGGTAATGAAAGCATAGAGAGGGGTAATGAAAGCATAGAGCAGGTAATGAACGCATAGATGGGGTAACGAAAGCATAGAGTGGGTAATGAAAGCATGGGGGGTAAGGAAAGCATAGAGGGGGTAATGAAAGCATAGAGGGGGTAATGAAAGCATAGATGGGGTAACGAAAGCATGGGGGGGTAATGAAAGCATAGAGAGGGGTAATGAAAGCATAGAGGGGGTAATAAAAGCAGGGGGGGTAATGGAAGCATAGAAGGGGGTAATAAAAGCAGGGGGGTAATGAAAGCATAGAGGGGGTAATGAAAGCATAGAGAGGGTTAATGAAAGCATAGAGTAGGTAATGAAAGCATAGAGGGGGTAAAAAAGCAGGGGGAGTAATGAAAGCATAGAGGGGGTAATGAAAGCATAGAGGGGGTAATAAAAGCATAGAGGGGGTAATGAAAGCATAGAGAGGGGTAATGAAAGCATAGAGCGGATAATGAAAGCATAGAGGGGGTAATGAAACCATAGAGGGGGTAATGAAAGCATAGAGGGGGTAATGAAAGCATAGATGGGGTAACGAAAGCATGGCGGGGTAATGAAAGCATAGAGAGGGGTAATGAAAGCATAGAGAGGGGTAATGAAAGCATAGAGGGGGGGTAAGTAAAGTATAGAGGGGGGGTAATAAAAGCATAGAGGGGGTACTGAAAGTTGAGGGGGGTAATAAAAGCATAGGGGGGTTAATGAAAGCATAGAGGGGGTAACGAAAGCATAGAGGGGGTAATGAAAGCATAGAGGGGTAAAGAAAGCATAGATGGGGTAACGAAAGCATGGGGGGTAATGAAAGCATAGAGAGGGGTAATGAAAGCATAGAGGGGTTAATGAAAGCATAGAGGGGGTAATGAAAGCATAGAGGAGGGTAATGAAAGCATAGAGGGGTGTAATGAAAGCATAGAAGGGGTAATGAAAGCATAGAGGGGGTAATGAAAGATTAGAGGGGGTAATGAAAGCATAGGGGGGTAATGAAAGCATAGAGGGGTTAATGAAAGCATAGAGGGGGTAATGAAATCAAAAGGGGGGTAATGAAAGCATAGAGGGGGTAATGAAAGCATAGAGGGGGTAATGAAAGCATGGGGGGTAATGAAAGCATAGAGGGGGTAATGAAAGCATAGAAGGGGTAATGAAAGCATAGAGAGGGGTAATGAAAGCATAGAGCGGGTAATGAAAGCATAGAGGGGGTAATGAAAGCATGGGGGGTAAGGAAAGCATAGAGGGGGGTAATGAAAGCATAGAGGGGTAATGAAAGCATAGAGGGGGTAATGAAAGCATAGAGAGGGGTAATGAAAGCATAGAGGGGGTAATGAAAGCATAGAGGAGGGTAATGAAAGCATAGAGTGGGTAATAAGAGCATGGGGGGTAATGAAAGCATAGAGGGGGTAATTACAGCATAGTGGGGTAATGAAAGCATAGATGGGGTAATGAAAGTATAGAGGGGGTAATGAAAGCATAGAGGGGGGTAATGAAAGCATAGAGAGGGGTAATAAGAGCATGGGGGGTAATGAAAGCATAGAGGAGGGTAATGAAAGCATAGAGGGGGTAATAAGAGCATGGAGGGTAATGAAAGCATAGAGGGGGTAATGAAAGCATAGAGGGGTAATGAAAGCATGGGGGGTAATGAAAGCATAGAGGAGGGTAATGAAAGAATAGAGGGGGTAATAAGAGCATCGAGGGTAATTAAAGCATAGTGGGGTAATAAAAGCATAGATTGGGTAATGAAAGCATAGAGGGGGTAATGAAAGCATAGAGTGGGTAATGAAAGCATGGGGGTTAAGGAAAGCATAGAGGGGGTAATGAAAGCATAGAGGGGGTAATGAAAGCATAGATGGGGTAACGAAAGCAAGGGGGGGTATTGAAAGCATACAGAGGGGTAATGAAAGCATAGAGGGGGTAATAAAAGCAGGGGGGTAATGAAAGCATAGAGGGGTAATGAAAGCATAGAGAGGGGTAATGAAAGCATAGAGTAGGTAATGAAAGCATAGAGGGGGTAAAAAAGCAGGGGGGGTAATGAAAGCATAGAGGGGGTAATTAAAGCATAGGAGGGGTAATGAAAGCATAGAGGGGGTAATGAAAGTATAGAGGGGGTAATGAAAGCATAGAGGGGGTAATGAAAGCATAGAGCGGATAATGAAAGCATAGAGGGGGTAATGAAAGCATAGAGGGGGTAATGAAAGCATAGATGGGGTAACGAAAGCATGGCGGGGGTAATAAAAGCAGAGGGGGTAATAAAAGCAGAGGGGGTAATAAAAGCATAGAGGGGGTAATGAAAGTATAGAGGGGGTAATAAAAGCATTGACAGGTTAATGAAAGCATAGAGGGGGGTAATGAAAGCATAGAGCGGGTAATGAAAGCATAGAGGGGGTAATGAAAGCATAGAGGGGGTAACGAAACAATGGGGGATAATGAAAGCATAGAGGGGGTAATGAAAGCATAGAGGGGGGTAATGAAAGCATAGAGGGGGTAATAAGAGCATGGGGGTAATGAAAGCATAGAGGGGGTAATTAAAGCATAGGGGGGTAATGAAGGCATAGAGGGGGTAATGAAAGTATAGAGGGGGTAATGAAAGCATAAAGGGGGTAATGAAAGCATAGAGGGGTGATGAAAGCATAGAGGGGGTAATGAAAGCATAGATGGGGTAACGAAAGCATGGGGGGGTAATGAAAGCATAGAGAGGGGTAATGAAAGCATAGAGGAGGTAATGAAAGCATAGAGGGGGTAATGAAAGCATAGAGGGGGTAATGACAGCATAGAGGATATAATGAAAGCAAGGAGGGGGTAATGAAGGAAGGGGGGTGTAGTAAGGGAGCGATCGCTCAGTATAGACCTTTTTCCTTACAAACTACGGTAAAAGAGACACTCCAATGCATAAGACTCTTTGTCTAGGGTTGAGTATAACTCTTGTCTAGTAATAAGAGTTTTCCCAGAAATAATAACTGGTAAATAAGCACAGTACTAACCAGTTAACTCAGGAATATTACTTTTTTTAATGTAATGAAATAATAAACAGACACAATAATGCAGCTTTAGGATCTTTCCCCTTTGTATTAAATTAATGCAAGAAAAAAAGCAACAAAATTGGTTTGGGGAGGGTCTCTGTACTCTGACTGTGGGGTTGTTGTGATATAGGTTTGCATACAGTTTGGTACGTGTGTGTAAATGTATTTATTTAATTATTATTTTGTGTGAATTTTGGATAAAAGCAGAGAAATCAAGCAGGAAGGTTGCTATAAGGGCAATTAGAGGGAGTATGAATAAATAAGTTTTGCTTCAATTAATTTGCATTAATTAATATCTGAAGGTGTAAATAATTGCAAATTTATTCAGTTGGAAATTTTGTTTTTATCATTAGTTTCTATTCATGTTCAAGTTTATATATGAATATAAAATGTGATGTTGAGATAATACTGGTGAATGTGTTTATGTTCTTTTTAAACTACGGTTTACTTACCAGTCACTTTTTTGTGGTAATTGTCTGAAATAAATCAATTAATTCATTAAAATCATTCTGCTTCAGGTACTTTAGCTTAATTTGATTTTGCAGATCTGCTTTTATAGATAAGTAGATTATAGAGAGAGTGGGGAGTGAATACTATGTCCTGAATGATAATAAGAATAAGAATAATAAGAATAAAACTTATTTGTAAATATAATCATTTACACAGATTTGCATCCTTATTTTTTGTGCTACACCCTCCACAAACCAAGTCTGACAAGTCTTTAAGCACCATTGGAGGAATGTGACTTTTTAAGAGTTTTGGAAGGTTCTTGAGGGCAAATTTCACAGTTTTCCATAATAAACCCAATAAATAACCTCCAGGTGTGATCACAATGACAACATTAATGATTTGAGGTTTTTCTCATGCTGGATCACAGGAATTTGAGTTGAGAGTTGAGTCTACTGCTCATCATTTAGTAAATAATACTACGTAAGTAAACACAAGAAACGTGTGCTACAAAAGAAAGTGAATAATAATGGCCAAGGCTAGGAGAATAATTCCCTAAATTCACAATTATTGTTCTTATACTGTTTCAATACCTAATGAAGAACCTCCTGATCCCTAAAATCCATCAACTGCACACCAGTCATAGCAGGGTGGGGATTCAAGCCCTGGTTCCTGTGGGGGGTAATGAAAGAATAGAGGGGGGTAATGAAAGCATAGAGGGGGTAATGAAAGCATAGAGGGGGAAATGAAAGCATAGAAGAGGGTAATGAAAGCCTAATGAAAGCCTAATGAAAGCATAGAGGGGGGTAATGAAAGCATAGAGAGGGATAATGAAAGCATAGAGCGGGTAATGAAAGCATAGAGGGGGTAATGAAAGCATAGAGTGGGGTAATGAAAGCATAGAGGAGGTAATGAAAGCATAGAGGGGGTAATGAAAGCATGGGGGGAAATGAAATCATAGAGGGGGTAATGAAAGCATAGAGAGGGGTAATGAAAGCATAGAGGGGTTAATGAAAGCATAGAGGGGGTAATGAAAGCATAGAGGAGGGTAATGAAAGCATAGAGGGGGTAATGAAAGCATAGAGGGGGTAATGAAAGCATAGAGAGGGGTAATGAAAGCATAGAGCGGGTAATGAAAGCATAGAGGGGTAATGAAAGCATAGAGGGGGTAATGAAAGCATAGAGGGGGTAATGAAAGCATAGAGGGGTAAAGAAAGCATAGATGGGGTAACGAAAGCATGGGGGTAATGAAAGCATAGAGAGGGGTAATGAAAGCATAGAGGGGTTAATGAAAGCATAGAGGGGGTAATGAAAGCATAGAGGAGGGCAATGAAAGCATAGAGGGGGTAATAAGAGCATGGGGGGGAAATGAAATCATAGAGGGGGTAATTAAAGCATAGGGGGGTAATGAAAGCATAGAGGGGGTAATGAAAGTATAGAGGGGGTAATGAAAGCATAGAGGGGGTAATGAAAGCATAGAGGGGTTAATGAAAGCATAGAGGGGGTAATGAAAGCATAGTGGGGGTAATGAAAGCATAGAGAGGGGTAATGAAAGCATAGAGGGGGTAATGAAAACATAGGGGGGGTAATGAAAGCATAGAGGGGTTAATGAAAGCATAGGGGGTATAATGAAAGCAAAGAGGTGGGTAATAAAAGCATAGAGGGGGGGTAATAAAAAAATAGAGTGTCCCCGGGGTGGAGGCAGGACAAGACACACCAGCAGATTCAGCAGAAAAACTCACCGAAACACTCCTACAATCACTAAAAACACCAGCAAAAACAAGGCCAGACAGGCCAACTCACATAAAATGGCCGCCTGGTTTCAAAAAGCTCGCCTGGGCCACACCCTCCGCTTAAATACATCCTGGATTTCTTCCTTGCTTCTCCCAAGAGTCTGTTTACCCTCAGTGCTCCCCCTGCTGGGCTCCAGCTGCTATTGCTTCTTCTAATCCAAATCCACTGACTGGACTTCATTGGTTTCCTCTCAGGTGAATATTAAAAAGGCACGACCACCGTAAACAGTGGAGTTAAGAATAAAAAGAGTAATCAGAACAAAAGCAACGGAGCTCCAGCAACCTTGAGCCCCTAACAAACAGAATTGTGCTAAAAGTAAGATAAATACATGGAAAAGTTAAAGATGAATATAATCATGACACCAAATGGTTCATTTATGCTGTGAACAGAGAAAATTAAAAAGCTAACATCAATGCTAACAAAGAAATGATCTCTTGCTTCATACAACAGATGCTTTGATCAGAGTATCCGGCCCAAATCGGTGCTCTGGAAGAGTCGAAGTCTTCTACAACAGCTCCTGGGGAACAGTCTGTGATGACGGCTGGGACATGCAGGACGCTGCGGTGGTCTGCAGGCAGCTGGGCTGTGGGCGGGCGGAGGACGCCCCTAGAGGGGCACACTTTGGTCAGGGAGCTGGACCCATCTGGCTGGATGACGTGGCTTGTTCAGGAAATGAAAGCAGCCTGCCTGAGTGTAGTCACCGTGGGTTTGGGAATCATAACTGTGGACATGGTGACGACGCTGGGGTTGTCTGTTCTGGTAAGGAGACACATTTACCAACCTAACTAACCTGTGGGGACGAGTTTCCCTGGGGTAACCCACAAAACTTCTTTTATGTTTAAACTAAACTAGATTCTTAGCCGTTTGTCCACTTGAGGGTGAAGAGGAAAGAAAATCCTCTTTTCCTGAATATGATATATTTCTAACGAGCTTTGAGGGAATTTTTCTCAGATTTGGCAGCATCATCGACTCTGACTCAGATAAGAAAAGAATATCGATTTAAACGTTTTCTAAAATACACGAAAACACTGAACAAAAAGCTCTAAAAGTGGAATTAACTCACCCAGATAATGTGGCTGGGGTTGAAATAACTCCTGGAAGTATGCGGTCAGATGACTAATTGGGCTTCCTCCATGCTTATGTAACCTTTTACCCCCCCCCCCCCGGCTGGTTGTGGTAAGGGAGCGATCGCTCAGTATAGACCTTTTTCCTTAAAAACTACGGTAAAAGAGACACTCCAATGCATAAGACTCTTTGTCTAGGGTTGAGTATAACTCTTGTCTAGTAATAAGAGTTTTCCCAGAAATAATAACTGGTAAATAAGCACAGTACTAACCAGTTAACTCAGGAATATTACTTTTTTTAATGTAATGAAATAATAAACAGACACAATAATGCAGCTTTAGGATCTTTCCCCTTTGTATTAAATTAATGCAAGAAAAAAAGCAACAAAATTGGTTTGGGGAGGGTCTCTGTACTCTGACTGTGGGGTTGTTGTGATAAAGGTTTGAATACAGTTTGGTACGTGTGTGTAAATGTATTTATTTAATTATTATTTTGTGTGAATTTTGGATAAAAGCATAGAAACCAAGCAGGAAGGTTGCTATAAGGGCAATTAGAGGGAGTATGAATAAATAAGATTTGCTTCAATTAATTTGCATTAATTAATATCTGAAGGTGTAAATACTTAAATTTATTCAGTTGGAAATTTTGTTTTTATCATTAGTTTCTATTCATGTTCAAATTTATACATGAATATAAAATGTGATGTTGAGATAATACTGGTGAATGTGTTTATGTTCTTTTTAAACTACGGTTTACTTACCAGTCACTTTTTTGTGGTAATTGTCTGAAATAAATCAATTAATTCATTAAAATCATTCTGGTTCAGGTACTTTAGCTTAATTGGATTTTGCAGATCTGCTTTTACAGATAAGTAGATTATAGAGAGAGTGGGGAGTGAATACAATGTTCTGAATGATAATTACAATAATAATAAGAATAAGAATAAAACTTATTTGTAAATATAATCATTTACAAATACTTATTTGTAATACTTTACTTATTTTTTGTGCTACACCCTCCACAAACCAAGTCTGACAAGTCTTTAAGCACCATTGGAGGAATGTGACTTTTTAAGAGTTTTGGAAGGTTCTTGAGGGCAAATTTAACAGTTTTCCATAATAAACCCAATAAATAACCTCCAGGTGTGATCACAATGACAACATTAATTATTTGAGGTTTTTCTCATGCTGGATCACAGGAATTTGAGTTGAGAGTTGAGTCTACTGCTCATCATTTAGTAAAAAATACTACGTTCAGTTCAAAGTAAACACAAGAAACTTGTGCTACAAAAGAAAATGAATAATAATGGACCAGGCTCAGAGAATAATTCCCTAAATTCACAATTATTGTTCTTATACTGTTTCAGTACCTAATGAAGAACCTCCTGATCCCTAAAATCCATCAACTGCACATCAGTCAAAGCAGGGTGGGGATTCAAGCCCTGGTTCCTGTGGGGGGTAATGAAAGCATAGAGGGGGGTAATGAAAGCATAGAGGGGGGTAATGAAAGCATAGAGGGGGTAATGAAAGCATAGAGGGGGGTAATGAAAGCATAGAGGGGGGTTATGAAAGCATAGAGGGGGGTAATGAAGGCATAGAGGGGGTAATGAAAGGATAGAGAGGGGTAATGAAAGCATAGAGGGGGTAATGAAAACATAGGGGGGGTAATGAAAGTATAGAGGGGGTAATGAAAACATAGGGGGGGTAATGAAAGTATAGAGAGGGGTAATGAAAGCATAGAGGGGGTAATGAAAGCATGGGGGGGTAATAAAAGAATAGAGGGGGTAATGAAAGCATAGACGGGGTAATGGAAGCATAGAGGGGGGGGGTAATAAAAACATAGAGGGTCCCCGGGGTGGAGGCAGGACAAGACACACCAGCATATTCAGCAGAAAAACTCACCGAAACACTCCTACAGTCACTAAAAACACCAGCAAAAATAAGGCCAGACAGGTCAACTCACCTAAAATGGCCGCCTGGTTTCAAAAAGCTCGCCTGGGCCACACCCTCAGCTTAAATACATCCTGGATTTCTTCCTTATTTCTCCCAAGAGTCTGTTTACCCTCAGTGCTCCCCCTGCTGGGCTCCAGTTGCTATTGCTTCTTCTAATCCAAATCCACTGACTGGACTTCATTGGTTTCCTCTCAGGTGAATATTAAAAAGGCACGACCACCGTAAACAATGGAGTTAAGAATAAAAAGAGTAATCAGAACAAAAGCAACGGAGCTCCAGCAACTTTGAGCCCTAAAACACAGAATTGTGCTAAAAGTAAGATAAATACATGGAAAAGTTAAAGATGAATATAATCATGACACCAAATGGTTCATTTATGCTGTGAACAGAGAAAATTAAAAAGCTAACATCAATGCTAACAAAGAAATGATCTCTTGCTTCATACAACAGATGTTTTCATCAGAGTATCCGGCCCAAATCGGTGCTCTGGAAGAGTCGAAGTCTTCTACAACAGGGCCTGGGGAACAGTCTGTGATGACGGCTGGGACATGCAGGACGCTGCGGTGGTCTGCAGGCAGCTGGGCTGTGGGCGGGCGGAGGACGCCCCTAGAGGGGCACACTTTGGTCAGGGAGCTGGACCCATCTGGCTGGATGACGTGGCTTGTTCAGGAAGTGAAAGCAGCCTGCCTGAGTGTAGTCACCGTGGGTTTGGGAAACATGACTGTGTACATGGTGACGACGCTGGGGTTGTCTGTTCTGGTAAGGAGACACATTTACCAACCTAACTAACCTGTGGGGACGAGTTTCCCTGGGGTAACCCACAAAACTTCTTTTATGTTTAAACTAAACTAGATTCTTAGCCGTTTGTCCACTTGAGGGTGAAGAGGAAAGAAAATCCTCTTTTCCTGAATATGATATATTTCTAACGAGCTTTGAGGGAATTTTTCTCAGATTTGGCAGCATCATAGACTCTGACTCAGATAAGAAAAGAATATCGATTTAAACGTCTTCTAAAATACACGAAAACACTGAACAAAAAGCTCTAAAAGTGGAATTAACTCACCCAGATAATGTGGCTGGGGTTGAAATAACTCCTGGAAGTATGCGGTCAGATGACTAATTGGGCTTCCTCCATGCTTATGTAACCTTTTACCCCCCCCCCCCGGCTGGTTGTGGTAAGGGAGCGATCGCTCAGTATAGACCTTTTTCCTTACAAACTACGATAAAAGAGACACTCCAATGCATAAGACTCTTTGTCTAGGGTTGAGTATAACTCTTGTCTAGTAATAAGAGTTTTCCCAGAAATAATAACTGGTAAATAAGCACAGTACTAATCAGTTAACTCAGGAATATTACTTTTTTGAATGTAAAGAAATAATAAACAGACACAATAATACAGCTTTAGGATCTTTCCCCTTTGTATTAAATTAATGCAAGAAAAAAAGCAACAAAATTGGTTTGGGGAGGGTCTCTGTACTCTGACTGTGGGGTTGTTGTGATATAGGTTTGCATACAGTTTGGTACGTGTGTGTAAATGTATTTATTTAATTATTATTTTGTGTGAATTTTGGATAAAAGCATAGAAACCAAGCAGGAAGGTTACTATAAGGGCAATTAGAGTATGAATAAATAAGTTTTGCTTCAATTAATTTGCATTAATTAATATCTGAAGGTGTAAATAATTACAAATTTATTCAGTTACAAATTTTGTTTTTATCATTAGTTTCTATTCATGTTCAAATTTATATATGAATATAAAATGTGATGTTGAGATAATACTGGTGAATGTGTTTATGTTCTTTTTAAACTACGGTTTACTTACCAGTCACTTTTTTTGTGGTAATTGTCTGAAATAAATCAATTAATTCATTAAAATCATTATGCTTCAGGTACTTTAGCTTAATTTGATTTTCCAGACCTGCTTTTACAGATAAGTAGATTATAGAGAGAGTGGGGAGTGAATACTATGTTCTGAATGATAATTACAATAATAAGAAGAATAAGAATAAAACTTATTTGTAAATATAATCATTTACACAGATTTGCATCCTTATTTTTGTGCTACACCCTCCACAAACCAAGTCTGACAAGTCTTTAAGCACCATTGGAGGAATGTGACTTTTTAAGAGTTTTGGAAGGTTCTTGAGGGCAAATTTCACAGTTTTCCATAATAAACCCAATAAATATCCTCCAGGTGTGATCACAATGACAACATTAACAATTTGAGGTTTTTCTCATGCTGGATCACAGGAGTTTTAGTTGAGAGTTGAGTCTACTGCTCATCATTTAGTAAAGAATACTACGTTCAGTTCAAAGTAAACACAAGAAACTTGTGCTACAAAAGAAAGTGAATAATAATGCACCAGGCTCAGATAATAATTCCCTAAATTCACAATTATTGTTCTTATACTGTTTCAGTACCTAATGAAGAACCTCCTTATCCCTAAAATCCATCAACTGCACACCAGTCATAGCAGGGTGGGGATTCAAGCCCTGGTTCCTGTGGGGGGTAATGAAAGCATAGAGGGGGGTAATGAAAGCATAGAAGAGGGTAATGAAAGCATAGAGGGGGTAATAAGAGCATGGGGGTAATGAAAGCATAGAGGGGGTAATTAAAGCATAGGGGGGGTAATGAAAGCATAGAGGGGGTAATGAAATCATAGAAGAGGGTAATGAAAGCATAGAGGGGGTAATAAGAGCATGGGGGTAATGAAAGCATAGAGGGGGTAATTAAAGCATAGGGGGGGTAATGAAAGCATAGAGGGGGTAATGAAAGCATAGAGGGGGTAATGAAAGCATAGAGGGGGGTAATGAAAGCATAGAGAGGAGTAATGAAAGCATAGAGGGGGTAACGAAAGCATGGGGGGGTAACGAAAGCATGGGGGGGTAACGAAAGCATAGAGATGGGTAATGAAAGCATAGAGGGGTAATAAAAGCAGAGGGGGTAATAAAAGCATAGAGGGGGTAATGAAAGCATAGAGGGGGTAATGAAAGCATAGAGGGGGGTAATGAAAGCATAGAGAGGGGTAATGAAAGCATAGAGCGGGTAATGAAAGCATAGAGGGGGTAATGAAAGCATAGAGGGGGTAATGAAAGCATGGGGGGGTAAGGAAAGCATAGAGAGGGTAATTAAAGCATAGAGGGGTAATGAAAGCATAGAGGGGGTAATGAAAGCATAGATGGGGTAACGAAAGCTTGGGGGATAATGAAAGCATAGAGGGGGGTAATGAAAGCATAGAGGGGGGTAATAAGAGCATGGGGGGTAATGAAAGAATAGAGGGGGTAATTAAAGCATAGGGGGGTAATGAAAGCATAGAGGGGGTAATGAAAGTATAGAGGGGGTAATGAAAGCATAGAGGGGGGTAATGAAAGCATGGGGGGTAAGGAAAGCATAGAGGGGTGATGAAAGCATAGAGGGGGTAATGAAAGCATAGATGGGGTAACGAAAGCATGGGGGGGTAATGAAAGCATAGAGAGGGGTAATGAAAGCATAGAGGGGTAATAAAAGCAGGGGGGTAATGAAAGCATAGAGAAGGGTAATGAAAGCATAGAGGAGGTAATGAAAGTATAGAGGGGGTAATGACAGCATAGAGGAGGGTAATGAAAGCATAGAGGGGTGTAATGAAAGCATAGAGGGGGTAAGGAAAGCATAGAGGGGGTAAGGAAAGCATAGAGGGGTAATGAAAGCATAAGGGGGTAATGAAAGCATAAGGGGGTAATGACAGCAAAGAGAGGGGTAATGAAAGCATAGAGGGGGTAATGAAAGCATAGAGGGGGTAATGAAAGCATAGAGGGGGTAATGAAAGCATAGAGAGGGGTATTGAAAGCATAGAGGGGGTAATGAAAACATAGGGCGGTAATGAAAGCATAGAGGGGTTAATAAAGGCATAGAGGGGGTAATGAAAGCATAGAGAGGGGTAGTGGAAGCATAGAAGGGGTAATGAAAGCATAGAGGGGTTAATGAAAGCATAGAGGGGGGTAATGAAAGCATAGAGGGGGTAATGAAAGAATAGAGGGGGTAATGAAAGCATAGAGGGGGTAATGAAAACATAGGGGGGGTAATGAAAACATAGAGGGGGTAATGAAAGGATAGAGGGGTTAATGAAAGCATAGAGGGGGTAATGAAAGCATAGAGGGGGTAATGAAAGCATAGAGAGGGGTAATGAAAGCATAGAGGGGGTAATGAAAACATAGGGGGGGTAATGAAAGCATAGAGGGGTTAATGAAAGCATAGAGGGGGTAATGAAAGCATAGAGAGGGGTAACGGAAGCATAGAGGGGGTAATGAAAGCATAGAGGGGGGTAATGAAAGCATAGAGGGGGTAATGAAAGCATAGAGGGGGTAATGAAAACATAGGGGGGGTAATGAAAGCATAGGGGGTATAATGAAAGCAAAGAGGTGGGTAATAAAAGCATAGAGAGGGGGGTAATAAAAAAATAGAGGGTCCCCGGGGTGGAGGCAGGACAAGACACACCAGCAGATTCACCAGAAAAACTCACCGAAACAGACCTACAGTCACTAAAAACACCAGCAAAAACAAGGCCAGACAGGCCAACTCACCTAAAATGGCCGCCTGGTTTCAAAAAGCTCGCCTGGGCCACACCCTCCGCTTAAATACATCCTGGATTTCTTCCTTGCTTCTCCCAAGAGTCTGTTTCCCCTCAGTGCTCCCCCTGCTGGGCTCCAGCTGCTATTGCTTCTTCTAATCCAAATCCACTGACTGGACTTCATTGGTTTCCTCTCAGGTGAATATTAAAAAGGCACGACCACCGTAAACAGTGGAGTTAAGAATAAAAAGAGTAATCAGAACAAAAGCAACGGAGCTTCAGCAACCTTGAGCCCCTAACAAACAGAATTGTGCTAAAAGTAAGATAAATACATGGAAAAGTTAAAGATGAATATAATCATGACACCAAATGGTTCATTTATGCTGTAAACAGAGAAAATTAAAAAGCTAACATCAATGCTAACAAAGAAATGATCTCTTGCTTCATACAATAGATGCTTTGATCAGAGTATCCGGCCCAAATCGGTGCTCTGGAAGAGTCGAAGTCTTCTACAACAGCTCCTGGGGAACAGTCTGTGATGACGGCTGGGACATGCAGGACGCTGCGGTGGTCTGCAGGCAGCTGGGCTGTGGGCGGGCGGAGGACGCCCCTAGAGGGGCACACTTTGGTCAGGGAGCTGGACCCATCTGGCTGGATGACGTGGCTTGTTCAGGAAGTGAAAGCAGCCTGCCTGAGTGTAGTCACCGTGGGTTTGGGAAACATAACTGTGGACATGGTGACGACGCTGGGGTTGTCTGTTCTGGTAAGGAGACACATTTACCAACCTAACTAACCTGTGGGGACGAGTTTCCCTGGGGTAACCCACAAAACTTCTTTTATGTTTAAACTAAACTAGATTCTTACCCGTTTGTCCACTTGGGGGTGAAGAGGAAAGAAAATCCTCTTTTCCTGAATATGATATATTTCTAACGAGCTTTGAGGGAATTTTTCTCAGATTTGGCAGCATCATCGACTCTGACTCAGATAAGAAAAGAATATCGATTTAAACGTTTTCTAAAATACACGAAAACACTGAACAACAAGCTCCAAAAGTGGTATTAACTCACCCAGATAATGTGGCTGGGGTTGAAATAACTCCTGGAAGTATGCGGTTAGATGACTAATTGGGCTTCCTCCATGCTTATGTAACCTTTTACCCCCCCCCCCCCCCCCCCGGCTGGTTGTGGTAAGGGAGCGATCGCTCAGTATAGACCTTTTTCCTTAAAAACTACGGTAAAAGAGACATTCCAATGCATAAGACTCTTTGTCTAGGGTTGAGTATAACTCTTGTCTAGTAATAAGAGTTTTCCCAGAAATAATAACTGGTAAATAAGCACAGTACTAACCAGTTAACTCAGGAATATTACTTTTTTTAATGTAATGAAATAATAAACAGACACAATAATGCAGCTTTAGGATCTTTCCCCTTTGTATGTAATGCAAGAAAAAAAGCAACAAAATTGGTTTGGGGAGGGTCTCTGTACTCTGACTGTGGGGTTGTTGTGATAAAGGTTTGAATACAGTTTGGTACATGTGTGTAAATGTATTTATTTAATCATTATTTTGTGTGAATTTTGGATAAAAGCATAGAAATCAAGCAGGAAGGTTACTATAAGGGCAATTAGAGTATGAATAAATAAGTTTTGCTTCAATTAATTTGCATTAATTAATATCTGAAGGTGTAAATAATTACAAATTTATTCAGTTGGGAATTGTGTTTTTATTATTAGTTTCTATTCATGTTCAATATGTTCATAATACTGGTGAATGTGTTTATGTTCTTTTTAAACTACGGTTTACTTACCAGTCAATTTTTTTGTGGTAATTGTCTGAAATAAATCAATTAATTCATTAAAATCATTCTGCTTCAGGTACTTTAGCTTAATTTGATTTTGCAGACCTGCTTTTACAGATAAGTAGATTATAGAGAGTGGGGAGTGAATACTATGTCCTGAATGGTAATAATAATAATAAGAAGAAGAATAAAACTTATTTGTAAATATAATCATTTACACAGATTTGCATCCTTATTTTTTGTGCTTCACCCTCCACAAACCAAGTTTGACAAGTCTTTAAGCACCATTGAAGGAATGGGACTTTTTAAGAGTTTTGGAAGGTTCTTGAGGGCAAATTTCACAGTTTTCCATAATAAACCCAATAAATAACCTCCAGGTGTGATCACAATGAAAACATTAACGATTTGAGGTTTTTCTCATGCTGGATCACAGGAGTTTGAGTTGAGAATTGAGTCTACTGCTCATCATTTAGTAAAAAATACTACGTTCAGTTCAAAGTAAACACAAGAAACTTGTGCTACAAAAGAAAATTAATAATAATGGACCAGGCTCAGATAATAATTCCCTAAATTCACAATTAATGTTGTTATACTGTTTCAGTACCTAATGAAGAACCTCCTTATCCCTAAAATCCATCAACTGCACACCAGTCATAGCAGGGTGGGGATTCAAGCCCTGGTTCCTGTGGGGGGTAATGAAAGCATAGAGGGGGGTAATGAAAGCATAGAGGGGGTAATGAAAGCATAGAGGAGGGTAATGAAAGCATAGAGGAGGGTAATGAAAGCATAGAGGGGTTAATGAAAGCATAGAGGAGGTAATGAAAGCATAGAGGGGGGCAATGAAAGCATAGAGGGGGTAATGAAAGCAGAGAGGGGGTAACGAAAGCATAGAGGGGGTAATGAAAGCATAGAGGGGGTAATGAAAGCATAGAGGGGTTAATGAAAGCATAGAGGAGGTAATGAAAGCATAGAGGGGGCAATGAAAGCATAGAGGGGGTAACGAAAGCATAGAGGGGGTAACGAAAGCATAGGGGGGTAATGAAAGCATAGAGGGGGTAATGAAAGCATAGGGGAGGGTAATGAAAGCATAGAGGGGTTAATGAAAGCATAGAGGGGGGTAATGAAAGCATAGAGGGGGTAATGAAAGCATAGAGGGGGTAATGAAAGCATAGAGGAGGGTAATGAAAGCATAGAGGAGGGTAATAAAAGCATAGAGGGGTTAATGAAAGCATAGAGGAGGTAATGAAAGCATAGAGGGGGTAACGAAAGCATAGAGGGGGTAATGAAAGCATAGAGGGGGTAATGAAAGCATAGAGGGGTTAATGAAAGCATAGAGGAGGTAATGAAAGCATAGAGGGGGGCAATGAAAGCATAGAGGGGGTAATGAAAGCATAGAGGGGGTAACGAAAGCATAGAGGGGTTAATGAAAGCATAGAGGGGGGTAATGAAAGCATAGAGGGGGTAATGAAAGCATAGAGGAGGGTAATGAAAGCATAGAGGGGTTAATGAAAGCAATGAGGGGGTAATGAAAGCATAGAGGAGGGTAATGAAAGCATAGAGGGGTTAATGAAAGCATAGAGGGGGGTAATGAAAGCATAGAGGGGGGTAATGAAAGCATAGAGGGGTAATGAAAGCATAGAGGGGTAAAGAAAGCATAGAGGAGGGTAATGATAGCATAGAGGGGTTAATGAAAGCATAGAGGGGGGTAATGAAAGCATAGAGGGGGTAATGAAAGCATAGAGAGGGTAATGAAAGCATAGAGGGGTAATGAAAGCATAGAGGGGGTAATGAAAGCATAGAGGGGTTAATGAAAGCATAGAGGGGGTAACGAAAGCATAGGGGGTGTAATGAAAGCATAGAGGGGGTAATTAAAGCAGAGGGGGGTAATGAAAGTATAAAGGGGGGTAATAAAAGAATAGAGGGGGTAATGAAAGCATAGACGGGGGGGGGGGGTAATAAAAACATAGAGGGTGCCCGGGGTGGAGGCAGGACAAGACACACCAGCAGATTCAGCAGAAAAACTCACCGAAACAGACCTACAGTCACTAAAAACACCAGCAAAAACAAGGCCAGTCAGGCCAACTCACCTAAAATGGCCGCCTGGTTTCAAAAAGCTCACCTGGGCCACACCCTCAGCTTAAATACATCCTGGATTTCTTCCTTGCTTCTCCCAAGAGTCTGTTTCCCCTCAGTGCTCCCCCTGCTGGGCTCCAGCTGCTATTGCTTCTTCTAATCCAAATCCACTGACTGGACTTCACTGGTTTTCTCTCAGGTGAATATTAAAAAGGCACAACCACCGTAAACAGTGGAGTTAAGAATAAAAAGAGTAATCAGAACAAAAGCAACGGAGCTCCAGCAACTTTGAGCCCCTAAAACACAGAATTGTGCTAAAAGTAAGATAAATACATGGAAAAGTTAAAGATGAATATAATCATGACACCAAATGGTTCATTTATGCTGTGAACAGAGAAAATGAAAAAGCTAACATCAATGCTAACAAAGAAATGATCTCTTGCTTCATACAACAGATGTTTTGATCAGAGTATCCGGCCCAAATCGGTGCTCTGGAAGAGTCGAAGTCTTCTACAACAGCTCCTGGGGAACAGTCTGTGATGACGGCTGGGACATGCAGGACGCTGCGGTGGTCTGCAGGCAGCTGGGCTGTGAGCGGCCGGAGGACGCCCCTAGAGGGGCACACTTTGGTCAGGGAACTGGACCCATCTGGCTGGATGACGTGGCTTGTTCAGGAAGTGAAAGCAGCCTGCCTGAGTGTAGTCACCGTGGGTTTGGGAATCATAACTGTGGACATGGTGACGACGCTGGGGTTGTCTGTTCTGGTAAGAAGACACATTTACCAACCTAACTAACCTGTGGGGACGAGTTTCCCTGGGGTAACCCACAAATTTTCTTTTATGTTTAAACTTCAAAGAGGTGACCTCAAACCACGTGGTGAGACTGAAGGTGGCGACAAGCTCCTCTGTGGATCTGAACGACCCTGCTGTGCTGGAAGACCTCCTGAAGCAGGTGAAAAACATCAAAAATCATCTTTTATGTCCCGATTTAACTGGGTTTCTTGTGAATAAGTTCTTCCTTTGAAGTCATTAGGGGATTAATGAGGATATTAGAATAAAAGTGTGTGTTATTGATACTGAGAGAGCAAAACACGGGAAAACAGAATCTCGTAACTCTAAAGCAACACTTCTACGACCCTACATATCTTTTTGTGTGGAACATGGGCTCCAGCCTTTAAAAACAATGATTAACTGGTATACGTGTCTTTAAAATGGCTGATTACAATGACCACACCACACTACTGCACTGTTGTTATATAATCTGATGATTTGTTTTCTTGCAAATTCATGCAAGTGATGTCAAAAGCAAAATAAAGTCACTTTCAGAGGGTGCTGAAAAGGTTTCTCTTAGAAAATAAGAGAATAGATGTAACTTGAGGGGTAAATGTGAATGTGTTGTACAGGAAAAAGGGATTAGAATGAGATTATATCTGTTGTTGGGGTTAAATTAAATGTAATCTTATCTAATGATCAATGACATTGGTTAGTTTTGGTAAATTTGATTATACTTTATTATTAAGTATAAAATATAATTTGAAATATTCTATTTTTACACATAAATGTATCGCTATTAAAGCATCGCGTTGTTGCTTTCGTAGCTTAGCAACAACTCAGCTGATGATGTCACACACGGCGTCAGCAGGTAACTCAGGTGAACTGAGACAGAAACTCACAGCCAGCAGTTCAACATCTGGGCTGCAGAGACATGTCCAGAATTACTGGTTAGCGCTCTGTCTGCAGTCTCTGTCTGCCCGGATAGTCTTAAAGCTGAGCAGAGAGCTGTTAGAGTTGTTCCTGCAGCCAGGTCCAGGATTCCACCATCTGTTGTTAACCAGCTCTGTGATCCTCCTCCTTTACTGTTAGCGCTCTGTCTGCAGTCTCTGTCTGCCCGGATAGTCTTAAAGCTGAGCAGAGAGCTGTTAGAGTTGTTCCTGCAGCCAGGTCCAGGATTCCACCATCTGTTGTTAACCAGCTTTGTAATCCTCCTCCTTTACTGTTAGCGCTCTGTCTGCAGTCTCTGTCTGCCCGGATAGTCTTAAAGCTGAGCAGAGAGCTGTTAGAGTTGTTCCTGCAGCCAGGTCCAGGATTCCACCATCTGTTGTTAACCAGCTCTGTGATCCTCCTCCTTTACTGTTAGCGCTCTGTCTGCAGTCTCTGTCTGCTCGGATAGTCTTAAAGCTGAGCAGAGAGCTGTTAGAGCTGTTCCTGCAGCCAGGTCCAGGATTCCACCATCTGTTGTTAACCAGCTCTGTGATCCTCCTCCTTTACTGTTAGCGCTCTGTCTGCAGTCTCTGTCTGCCCGGATAGTCTTAAAGCTGAGCACAGAGCTGTTAGAGTTGTTCCTGCAGCCAGGTCTCTGTCCGATATTCCTGCTGCCTTCATGTAATTTGCTAACCACAGTGATGTTAAGGACCCTGATCTTCCTGTGTTTCAGCTCAAACAGAAGCTGGGGAAGGACGGAGAGAGTAAAAACATTAAACTGAGCTGGAGGAAACAAGCCGATGGAAAGGTCTTCCAAGAGGAGGAGAAGAAGAAACCCGATGAGCTTTAAATTCTGATTTTAAATTAGATACGTGCATCTTCTTTATTCTAGAAGAACACATCTTCTTATAATGTGTGATGATACTGACCTGCTGTGAAACTTGTATTTTGCTGTTTCTGTTTCATTCATTTCTATTAACCACAGATGCTGTTGCTCTTCCTGCCGTTCACTTATTGTTTCAGCAGAAGCCTTCTGTAACAAATGATGACAAACTCTTCTTTAGTGTGATGTAACACAGGTCAAACTGCAAATTTTAGTGGCAAATCTTCTCTTTTTATCACGCTAGCACGGTTTTTAATTCACTCATTTATTCAATCCTGCACTTCCTTGTCTTTAACTCATATTTATACATGTTTTAGAGGCTCTTAATCAAATTTGATGAGGTCACGGTGTCCTGACAGAGCAGCTGTGAGCACGTCGGTGAGGTTGAGGGCAGCTGCTTTCGGTTCAGGGATTGCTTTACTTCATTGATTAAATTGTGTTAAATTTGACTGTTTGGAGTGTTTAATTTAATTTTTACTGTGTTCAGTCTACTGGACACAGTGCAGGTCTTTCAGTCTTTCCTGTAGGCTGCTGCTTGTCACTGCCAACATTAATGCGATTCACAGTTCTGGTCATTCTTTGCCTGCTGCCCAGTTTTCCACCAAACTGGTTCCAGTGCTGGTTCAGGGTTCAGGTTCATTCTAAATGTGAAAGCATGCTGTAATCCAAGCTGTTCAACTCACTTCAGAAAGTATACACAAACCCCTCCTGTCACAGCTGAACCTGTTTAGTTGTTTTTGTCCAGCAGAGGGCGTCGGAGAGCTGCATCTGCCATCAGGACCTCTGAGGTCCTCAGGAACAGCTCTGCTTTCTGTCCTCAGAGTTAAACTAAACAGCTTTTTATGGACCACATACACTCACTGACACTTTATCAGGTACAGCTTGCAAGTCAAAGGTTGGAAACTGCCTTAATTCTTCGTGGCACACTTTCAACAAGGTGTTGGAAACATTCAGTGGCGGTTCTACATTGAATTGCTCCCCGGGAACCTGATGGTTATGACCTTTTTCTGTCCATTTGGCACTCGACAATGTGTTGAATGAATGAAAGCTTTGGTGAAAGGTCGGTCAGGGAGATCTGATCCATTTCGTTCACTTTTCTCTCCTCTGTTTCGCCGCCACTCCCTGCTTCCTCACTGTTATTATAATGTTGTACTGACCTGTGCAAAGTTGTTCTGGGAAGTGATAAGAAGTCTGATAACTAGCAGCTGTGTGGGGGAGTCTTTTGAGACTTTGTGCATGGTGATGGGAACATGCAAGAACCGGCAGATTCTACTCAATGAGAGAAGCACTCCACCATCCATGTCCAAGAGAGCGGTGGTGTGGCAGGATTTGACTAAGACAGATGGCGGGATAAAAGTCCAATGCAAAATTTGGGTTTCAGTCGACCAAGAAATTCTTTGTTTGATTACAGCCCGACTGTTATCTGTTCTGTCAGAGACCCGAAGTGCCTCCCAGGGAGAACCCTTCCTGCCCTGGTTCTGAGGCGTTTTAGATCACTTTCAGCTTGTCTGGGTCCTGCTGCGGGAAAAACCTCAACATATTGCCAAGTTTGCTTTGTCGTGTTAAACATAACCAGGCCCATGTGATTTGTGACCTCGACATGTAAATTAAACTGTTTTGAATTGTTTTGACTGGCCGTGACATAATGTGGAGCCTGTTCAGTGTAAAATGCAAATGGTTTGCATGAATATTTTGCATGTTGAATGTGAGTGATTTCAGCAGTCTGCAGAACTGCAAACAAACATAAGGATGGAGAAACTTCTTCTGCTGCTCACAGCAGCATCAGGTAGGTGTTTTATTTAATCCTTCATACTTAATGCGTCTTCTTACAGTGTCGATTTCTCTTTAATACATGAGAAAACTTTCTGATGGTGTTAGATGGAGGTATTAAATCAGGTTTTTTGTTTCTTTGGATGCCAGAATGGAAAATATCCTGCGTTCAGGTATTTCCTTTTGACTGAACAAAGTGTCTAACAATGCGTTTTCTACCCATTTATACACAGAAGATGTCATTCTAAACATTTTTACTCTAGATCTGACCATTCTGGGGGCAATGTGGGGGTTTGTGTCTTGCCAAAGGACATTTCATTACACGGAGGGGCTGCAGATCAGACCGATTACCCCTGAAGTAATCGGTCTGATCTGCAGATGCACTGAAATGTAACATTTAAATCAGACTGTTGGACTTTTAGAATTATTATTCTAATGTGTAACAGCGCCGCTGTGCTGTCTCCTGCAGAGAAACCTTCATAGATCTTATATGTACGACCTTTAAGATCTGAACTCTGAGTGAAAAATAACTATTTTCATTTAAAACACATTTAATGAGTGCATTTTTAAGGTGGATTTATTTTGAACCCTACTTCCTTGCAGCTCAGGTTACGGTTTGACCTGTTTGAGAAGCTTTTTACATAAACTTTGCATTATTCAAGTTGCCCTGCTCTGATTAGAGGTTTGGCCCGAGTTTGCCACTAATTAGATACACTTGAGTAATAATAATGATGGATTAATAAAAGCTGAACCATCGACTCCAGTCTGCAGCTAAATGATGGAAGATTGTGTCGCTGTGCAGTCGAGACTTCAGCAGAAATAATTCGTGCTCTTAGATTCTTACCCGTTTGTCCACTTGGGGGTGAAGAGGAAAGAAAGTCCTCTTTTCCTGAATATTATATATTTCTAACGAGCTTTGAGGGAATTTTTCTCAGATTTGGCAGCATCATCGACTCTGACTCGGATCAGAAAAGAATATCAATTTAAACGTCTTCTAAAATACACGAAAACACTGAACAAAAAGCTCCAAAAGTGGTATTAACTCACCCAGATAATGTGGCTGGGGTTGAAATAACTCCTGGAAGTATGCGGTCAGATGACTAATTGGGCTTCCTCCATGCTTATGTAACCTTTTACCCCCCCGGCTGGTTGTGGTAAGGGTCAGTATAGACCCTTTTCCTTAAAAACGGTAAAAGAGACATTCCAATGCATAAGACTCTTTGTCTAGGGTTGAGTATAACTCTCGTCTAGTAATAAGAGTTTTCCCAGAAATAATAACTGGTAAATAAGCACAGTACTAACCAGTTAACTCAGGAATATTACTTTTTTGAATGTAAAGAAATAATAAACAGACAACATAATGCAGTTTTAGGATCTTTCCCCTTTGTATTAAATTAATGCAAGAAAAAAAGCAACAAAATTGGTTTGGGGAGGGTCTCTGTACTCTGACTGTGGGGTTGTTGTGATAAAGGTTTGAATACAATTTGGTACATGAATGTAAATGTATTTATTTAATCATTATTTTTTGTGTATTTTGGATAAAAGCATAGAAATCTAGCAGGAAGGTTACTATAAGGGCAATAAGAGTATGAATAAATAAGTTTTGCTTCAGTTAATTTGCATTAATTAATATCTGAAGGTGTAAATACTTAAATTTATTCAGTTGGAAATTTTGTTTTTATCATTAGTTTCTATTCATGTTCAAATTTATACATGAATATAAAATGTGATGTTGAGATAATACTGGTGAATGTGTTTATGTTCTTTTTAAACTACGGTTTACTTACCAGTCACTTTTTTGTGGCAATTGTCTGAAATAAATAAATAAATTCATTAAAATCATTCTGCTTCAGGTACTTCAGCTTAATTTGATTTTGCAGACCTGCTTTTACAGATAAGTAGATTATAGAGAGAGTGGAGAGTGAATACTATGTCCTGAATGATAATAATAATAATGAAAATAAAACTTATTTGTAAATATAATCATTTACACAGATTTGCATCCTTATTTTTTGTGCTACACCCTCCACAAACCAAGTCTGACAAGTCTTTAAGCACCATTGGAGGAATGTGACTTTTTAAGAGTTTTGGAAGGTTCTTGAGGGCAAATTTCACAGTTTTCCATAATAAACCCAATAAATATCCTCCAGGTGTGATCACAATGACAACATTAACGATTTGAGGTTTTTCTCATGCTGGATCACAGGAGTTTGAGTTGAGAGTTGAGTCTACTGCATCATTTAGTAAAAAAATACTACGTTCAGTTCAAAGTAAACACAAGAAACTTGTGCTTCAAAAGAAAATGAATAATAATGGACCAGGCTCAGAGAATAATTCCCTAAATTCACAATTAATGATCCCTAAAATCCATCAACTGCACACCAGTCATAGGGTGGGGATTCAAACCCTGGTTCCTGTAGGGGGTAATGAAAGCATAGAGGGGAGTAATGAAATTATAGAAGGGGGTAATGAAAGCATAGAGATGGGTAATGAAAGCATAGAGGGGGGTAATGAAATTAAAGAGGGGGGTAATGAAAGTATAGTAGGGGTAATGAAAGTATAGAGAGGGGTAATGAAAGCATAGAGGGGGTAATGAAATTATAGAAGGGGGTAATGAAAGTATAGAGGGGGTAATGAAAGCATAGAGATGGGTAATGAAAGCATAGAGGGGGGTAATGAAATTAAAGAGGGGGGGTAATGAAAGTATAGAGGGGGGTAATGAAAGTAGAGAGGGGGTAATGTAAGCATAGAGGTGGGTAATGAAAGTATAGAGGGGGTATTAAAAGTATAGAGGGAGGGTAATGAAAGCATAGAGAGGGTTAATGAAAGCATAGAGGAGGTAATGAAAGTATAGAAGGGGAGTAATGAAAGCATAGGGGGGGTAATAAAAGCATGGGGGGGTAATGAAAGTATAGAGGGGGTAATGAAAACATAGAGGGGGTAACGGAAGTATAGAAGGGGTAATGAAAGCATAGAGAGGGGTAATGAAAGCATAGAGGGGGTAATGTAAGCATAGAGGGGGTAATGAAAGCAGAGAGGGGGGTAATGAAAGTATAGAGGGGGTAATGAAAGCATAGAGGGGGTAATGAAATTATAGAGGTGTAATGAAAGCATAGAGGGGGTAGTGAAAGTATAGGGGGGTAATGAAAGCATAGAGGGGGGTAATGAAAGTATAGAGGGGGGTAATGAAAGCATGAAGGGGGTAATGAAAACAGCGAGGGGTAATAAAAGCATAGAGGATGTAATGAAAGCATAGAGGGGGGGGGTGATGAAAGTATAGAGGGGGTAATGAAAGCATAGAGGGGGTAATGAAAGTATAGAGGGGGGGTAATGAAAGTATAGAGGGGGTAATGAAAGCATAGAGGGGGGTAATGAAAGTATAGAGGGGGTAATGAAAACATAGAGGGGGGTAATGAAAGTATAGAGGGGGTAATGAAAGTATAGAGGGGGTAATGAAAGCATGGGGGGGTAATGAAAGTATAGAAGAGGTAATGAAAACATAGAGGGGGAGTAATGAAAGCATAAGGGGGGGTAATGAAAGCATGGGGGGTAATGAAAGTACAGAGGGGTAATGAAAACATAGAGAGGGGTAATGAAAGCATAGAGGGAGTAATGAAAGTATAGAGAGGGGTACTGAAAGTATAGAGGGAGGTAATGAAAGTATAGAGGGAGGGTAATGAAAGCATAGAGAGGGTTAATGAAAGCATAAAGGAGGTAATGAAAGCATAGAAGGGGAGTAATGAAAGCATAGGGGGGGGTAATAAAAGCATGGGGGGGTAATGAAAGTATAGAGAGGGGTAATGAAAGCATAGAGGGGGTAATGAAAGCATAGAGGGGGTAATGTAAGCATAGAGGGGGTAATGAAAGTATAGAGGGGGTAATGAAAGCATAGAGGGGGGTAATGAAAGCATAGAGGGGGTAATGTAAGCATAGAGGGGGTAATGAAAGTATAGGGGGGTAATGAAAGCATAGAGGGGGGTAATGAAAGTATAGAGGGGGGTAATGAAAGCATGAAGGGGGTAATGAAAACAGCGAGGGGTAATAAAAGCATAGAGGATGTAATGAAAGCATAGAGGGGGGGTGATGAAAGTATAGAGGGGGTAATGAAAGCATAGAGGGGGGTAATGAAAGTATAGAGGGGGGTAATGAAAGTATAGAGGGGGTAATGAAAGCATAGAGGGGGGTAATGAAAGTATAGAGGGGGTAATGAAAACATAGAGGGGGGTAATGAAAGTATAGAGGGGGTAATGAAAGTATAGAGGGGGTAATGAAAGCATGGGGGGTAATGAAAGTATAGAAGAGGTAATGAAAACATAGAGGGGTAATAAAAGCATAGAGGAGGTAATGAAAGCATAGAGGAGGTAATGAAAGCATAGAGGGGGAGTAATGAAAGCATAAGGGGGGGGGGGGTAATGAAAGCATGGGGGGTAATGAAAGTACAGAGGGGTAATGAAAACATAGAGAGGGGTAATGAAAGCATAGAGGGGGTAATGAAAGTATAGAGAGGGGTACTGAAAGTATAGAGGAAGGTAATGAAAGTATAGAGGGGGTACTGAAAGCATAGAGGGGGTAACGAAAGTATAGAAGGGGTAATGAAAGCATAGAGGGGGTAATGAAAGCATAGAGAGGGGTAATGAAAGCATAGAGGGGGTAATGAAAGTATAGAGGGGGGTAATGAAAGTATAGAGAGGGGTACTGAAAGTATAGAGGGAGGTAATGAAAGTATAGAGGGGATAATGAAAGCATAGAGGGGGGTAATGAAAGTATAGAGGGGGTATTGAAAGCATAGAGGGGGGGTAATGAAATTATAGAGGGATAATGAAATTATAGAGGGGTAGTGAAAGCATAGAGGGGGTAATGAAAGCATAGAGGGGGTAATGAAAGCATAGAGGGGGTAATGAAAACAGCGAGGGGTAATATGAGAATAGGGGAGGTAATGAAAGCATAGAGGAGGTAAGGAAAGCATAGAGGGGGGGTAATGAAAGTATAGAGGGGGTAATGAAAGCATAGAGGGGGGTAATGAAAGTATAGAGGGGGTAATGGAAGTATAGAGGGGGGTACTAAAAGCATAGAGAGGGGGTAATGAAAGTATAGGGTGGGTAATGAAAGTATAGAGGGAGTAATGAAAGAATAGAGGGGGTAATGAAAGTATAGAGGGAGTAATGAAAGCATAGAGGGGGTAATGAAAGCATAGAGGGGGTAATGAAACCATAGAGGGGTTAACGAAAGTATAGAAGGGATAATGAAAGCATAGAGGGGGGTAATGAAAGCATAGGGGGTGTAATGAAAGCATAGAGGGTGTAATGAAAGCATAGAGGGGGTAATGAAAGCATAGAGGGGGTAATGAAAGCATAGAGGGGATAATGAACGCATAGAGGGGGCTAATGAAAGCATAGAGGGTGTAATGAAAGCATAGAGGGGGTAATGAAAGCATAAGGGGGTAATGAAAGCATAGAGGGGGTAATGAACGCATAGAGGGGGGTATTGAAACCATAGAGGGGAGTAATGAAAGCATAGAGGGTGTAATGAAAGCATAGAGGGAGTAATGAAAGCATAGAGGGGGTAATGAACGCATAGAGGGGGGTAATGAAACCATAGAGGGGAGTAATGAATGCATAGAGGGGGGGTAATGAAAGCATAGAGGGGGTAATGATAGCATAGAGGGGGTAATGAAAGTTAAGAGGGGGGTAATGTAAGCATAGGATGGTAATGAAAGTATAGAGGGGGGTAATAAAAGTATAGAGGTGGCAATGAAAGCATAGAGGGGGGGTAATAAAAGCATAGAGGGGAGTAATGAAAGCATAGAGGGGGGTAATGAAAGTATAGAGGGGGTAATAAAAGCATAGAGGGGGTTAATGAAATTATAGAAGGGTAATGAAAGCATAGAGGGGGTAATGAAAGCATAGACGGGGGTAATGACAGTATAGAGGGGGTTAATGAAAGCACAGAAGGGGGGTAATGAAATTATAGAGGGGATAATGAAAGTATAGAGGGGGGGTAATAAAAGCATAGAGGAGGTAATGGAAGCATAGAGGGGGAGTAATGGAAGCATAGAGGGGGTAATAAAATTATAGAGGGGGTGTAATGAAAGCATAGAGAGGGTAATGAAAGTATAGAGGGGGTAATGAAAGCATAGAGGGAGTAATGAAAGTATAGAGGGTGGTAATGAAAGCATAGAGGGTTAGTAATGAAAACATAGAGGGAGTAATCAAAGCATAGAGGGGGGTAATAAAAGCATAGAGGAGGTAATGAAAGCATAGAGGGGGCCAGAGGTGGAGGCAGGACAAGACACACCAGCAGATTCAGCAGAAAAACTCACCGAAACAGTCCTACAGTCACTAAAAACACCAGCAAAAACAAGGCCAGACAGGCCAACTCACCTAAAATGGCTGCCTGGTTTCAAAAGGCCCACCTGGGCCACACCCTCAGCTTAAATACATCCTGGATTTCTTCCTTGCTTCTCCCAAGAGTCTGTTTACCCTCAGTGCTCCCCCTGCTGGGCTCCAGCTGCTATTGCTTCTTCTAATCCAAATCCACTGACTGGACTTCACTGGTTTCCTCTCAGGTGAATATTAAAAAGGCACGACCACCGTAAACAGTGGAGTTAAGAATAAAAAGAGTAATCAGAACAAAAGCAACGGAGCTCCAGCAACCTTGAGCCCCTAACAAACAGAATTGTGCTAAAAGTAAGATAAATACATGGAAAAGTTAAAGATGAATATAATCATGACACCAAATGGTTCATTTATGCTGTGAACAGAGAAAATTAAAAAGCTAACATCAATGCTAACAAAGAAATGATCTCTTGCTTCATACAACAGATGCTTTGATCAGAGTATCCGGCCCAAATCGGTGCTCTGGAAGAGTCGAAGTCTTCTACAACAGCTCCTGGGGAACAGTCTGTGATGACGGCTGGGACATGCAGGACGCCGCGGTGGTCTGCAGGCAGCTGGGCTGTGAGCGGCCGGAGGACGCCCCTGTAGAGGCACACTTTGGTCAGGGAACTGGACCCATCTGGCTGGATGACGTGGCTTGTTCAGGAAGTGAAAGCAGCCTGCCTGAGTGTACTCACGGTGGGTTTGGGGAACATAACTGTGGACATGGTGAGGACGCTGGGGTTGTCTGTTCTGGTAAGAAGACACATTTACCAACCTAACTAACCTGTGGGGACGAGTTTCCCTGGGGTAACCCACAAAACTTCTTTTATGTTTAAACTTCAAAGAGGTGACCTCAAACCACGTGGTGAGACTGAAGGTGGCGACAAGCTCCTCTGTGGATCTGAACGACCCTGCTGTGCTGGAAGACCTCCTGAAGCAGGTGAAAAACATCAAAAATCATCTTTTATGTCCCAATTTAACTGGGTTTCTTGTGAATAAGTTCTCCCTTTGAAGTCATTAGGAGATTAATGAGGATATTAGAATAAAAGTGTGTGTTATTGATACTGAGAGAGCAAAACACAGGAAAACAGAGAATCTCGTAACTCTAAAGCAACACTTCTATGACCCTACATATCTTATTATGTGGAACATGGGCTCCAGCCTTTAAAAACAATGATTAACTGGTATACGTGTCTTTAAAATGAGGTAAATGTGAATGTGTTGTACAGGGATTAAAATGAGATTATATCTCAGATTATATCTGTTGTTGGGGTTAAATTAAATGTAATCTTATCTAATGATCAATGACATTGATCAGTTTCGGTAAATTTGATTATACTTTATTATTAAGTATAAAATATCTTTTGAAATATTCTATTTTTACACATAAATGTATCGCTATTAAAGCATCGCGTTGTTGCTTTCGTAGCTTAGCAACAACTCAGCTGATGATGTCACACACAGCGTCAGCAGGTGAACTGAGACAGAAACTCACAGCCAGCAGTTCAACATCTGGGCTGCAGAGACATGTCCAGAATTACTGTTAGCGCTCTGTCTGCAGTCTCTGTCTGCCCGGATAGTCTTAAAGCTGAGCAGAGAGCTGTTAGAGTTGTTCCTGCAGCCAGGTCCAGGACTCCACCATCTGTTGTTAACCAGCTCTGTGATCCTCCTCCTTTACTGTTAGCGCTCTGTCTGCAGTCTCTGTCTGCCCGGATAGTCTTAAAGCTGAGCAGAGAGCTGTTAGAGTTGTTCCTGCAGCCAGGTCTCTGTCCGATATTCCTGCTGCCTTCATGTAATTTGCTAACCACAGTGATGTTAAGGACCCTGATCTTCCTGTGTTTCAGCTCAAACAGAAGCTGGGGAAGGACGGAGAGAGTAAAAACATTAAACTGAGCTGGAGGAAACAAGCCGATGGAAAGGTCTTCCAAGAGGAGGAGAAGAAGAAACCCGATGAGCTTTAAATTCTGATTTTAAATTAGATACGTGCATCTTCTTTATTCCAGAAGAACACATCTTCTTATTATGTGTGATGATACTGACCTGCTGTGAAACGTGTATTTTGCTGTTTCTGTTTCATTCATTTCTATTAACCACGGTTTTTAATTCACTCATTTATTTAATCCTGCACTTCCTTGTCTTTAACTCATATTTATACATGTTTTAGAGGCTCTTAATCAAATTTGATGAGGTCACAGTGTCCTGACAGAGCAGCTGTGAGCACGTCGGTGAGGTTGAGGGCAGCTGCTTTCGGTTCAGGGATTGCTTTACTTCATTGATTAAATTGTGTTAAATTTGACTGTTTGGAGTGTTTAATTTAATTTTTACTTTGTTTAGTCTACTGGACACAGTGCAGGTCTTTCAGTCTTTCCTGTAGGCTTCTACTCTTCACTGCCAACATTAATGCGATTCACAGTTCTGGTCATTCTTTGCCTGCTGCCCAGTTTTCCACCAAACTGGTTCCAGTGCTGGTTCAGGGTTCAGGTTCATTCTAAAAGTGAAAGCATGCTGTAATCCAAGCTGTTCAACTCACTTCAGAAAGTATACACAAACCCCTCCTGTCACAGCTGAACCTGTTTGGTTGTTTTTGTCCAGCAGAGGGCGTCGGAGAGCTGCATCTGCCATCAGGACCTCTGAGGTCCTCAGGAACAGCTCTGCTTTCTGTCCTCAGAGTTAAACTAAACAGCTTTTTATGGACCACATACACTCACTGACACTTTATCAGGTACAGCTTGCAAGTCAAAGGTTGGAAACTGCCTTAATTCTTCGTGGCACACTTTCAACAAGGTGTTGGAAACATTCAGTGGCGGTTCTACATTGGATTGCTCCCCGGGAACCTGATGGTTTTGACCTTTTTCTGTCCATTTGGCACTCGACAATGTGTTGAATGAATGAAAGCTTTGGTGAAAGGTCGGTCAGGGAGATCTGATCCATTTCGTTCACTTTTCTCTCCTCTGTTTCGCCGCCACTCCCTGCTTCCTCCCTGCTTCCTCACTGCTATTATAATGTTGTACTGACCTGTGCAAAGTTGTTCTGGGAAGCGATAAGAAGTCTGATAACTAGCAGCTGTGTCTCAGAACATACTCCTCAGTTAGTTTGTCCAGAGGAGGCTCAATAGATCCATATCCGGGCTGTGTGCCTGCTGATGGAAACATGCAACATCTTCAAGCTCACTAAGAACCGGCAGATATACTCAATGAGAGAAGCACCCACAGAAAAGCAGATTTTAGGGAATCCAGGCCTCTGTAACTCTGATATAATTGATAATAAAGGTTTCTGTGTTGGACCAAGTCTGTGTCAGCTGAGTTCTTCCTGCATCAGAGGCTGTTTGAAGGCGACCGACCCGATCCAGAGTCACTGCTCTGGTCCAATGGTCTCCTGCGTCTTTTCTCAGCCAACCAATCAGTCTCTTTTCTATCCTTCTGACGTTGTTCTTCTTCCAGACCATCCCACTTCCTCCCCATCTCCACCTTGTCCACACACTACTGGTCCTTCCCGTCATCCATCATGTCGTGCTCCTCCACCATGATACAATAGTGCACATTTGATCTTTGATCTTTGTCCTCATGGGGGTGGATACCAGGGCCACAGCCAGGAGTCTTTCCTTAATGGAAGCTGGTTCAAGGCCCCAACTTCCTGTTTACATGTGTAGCGGTTATTTTACTCTCTCGTTGCGTTGTGTATTTCACAGAAAAAGGTCTTCACTGTTGGCAACTTGCCGTTTATTTTCGGCATCAAGGATACAGCAAGGTCCGACTGCTCATTTAGTACTAAAATAAACCGAATAACTTAACACATGTAATGTACCTGGTAGGAGACACAATCAGTCGCAGTTCCCTCACACGACCATACCCTACAGGGGTGCTGCATTCAAATACCATAGGACGAATATGTTTGTGTTGTGTGATGAGTCTTTTTGTTTTATGGCAAGTGGAATCACACTACACCTCAACTCCGTTACACTCCCCCTTACTGATCTCCACTTGCCCATACAAACCGGACCAAAAGAAAAAACATACCAGGCACCAACAACATATCAAGAAAAGGAAATGGGTAATAAAATGTTTTCTTAAAAAAACAAAGAATACCAAATCTGCAAATCTCGCAGATACCAAATACTCCAGTCAAAAGACTATTCCTTAAGAATCAGAATGAGGAAGGGTTGCAAAGCCTTCCGACACTCATAGGAAAAACATGCCCACATACATGTCAAATTACTCAGGTATCATGTCAGTACAGCAGCACGCAAATCCACCACCTGGACACACCCATCTTGACACAGGTGTCAAACCATCACAGAAAAGAAAAGACACAAAACAAAAACTCCTAAAAATAGAGCCAATAACCACATATTTAAGGTAAAGATACATGAAATAACGCTAGCGGCCAGCAAGAACTTTCTGATGCATGTTCTGAATAAGTCTGACAACTGGTCTAACAACCCTCCCACACCTTGTCCGTATTCCCTGCAGACTATCCCCGGAAAGGTTTTGCCCTGCCTCTGATGCGATAACAGAACCAGCATCAGAAGGCAGCAAGGCAACAGAAAGAGTGGGGACAGTAGGTTGAGAGTCCGGTAAGTCAACAGAACAGTCAGCATCAACAACCACAAGGGTCGGACTGGTTCAGTTTGTCAGATCTGGTGTCATCTGGACTGTCAAGTCCACCTCCATCTTGATTGTCAGGATCAATTCGGTCAGGTGTGTCAGATCCTGGCTGGTCATCCACATCATCCATAGTAGTCGACTGATGGAGACTGGGAGCTGGGACCTTGGAGACTGGGAGCTGGGACCTTGGAGACTGGAAGCTGGGACCTTGGAGACTGGAAGCTGGGACCTTGGAGACTGGAAGCTGGGACCTTGGAGACTGGGAGCTGGGACCTTGGAGACTGGGAGCTGGGACCTTGGAGACTGGAAGCTGGGACCTTGGAGACTGGGAGCTGGGACCTTGGAGACTGGAAGCTGGGACCTTGGAGACTGGAAGCTGGGACCTTGGAGACTGGGAGCTGGGACCTTGGAGACTGGGAGCTGGGACCTTGGAGACTGGAAACTGGGACCTTGGAGACTGGGAGCTGGGACCTTGGAGACTGGGAGCTGGGACCTTGGAGACTGGGAGCTGGGACCTTGGAGACTGGAAGCTGGGACCTTGGAGACTGGGAGCTGGGACCTTGGAGACTGGGAGCTGGGACCTTGGAGACTGGGAGCTGGGACCTTGGAGACTGGAAGCTGGGACCTTGGAGACTGGAAGCTGGGACCTTGGAGACTGGGAGCTGGGACCTTGGAGACTGGAAGCTGGGACCTTGGAGACTGGGAGCTGGGACCTTGGAGACTGGGAGCTGGGACCTTGGAGACTGGAAACTGGGACCTTGGAGACTGGGAGCTGGGACCTTGGAGACTGGAAGCTGGGACCTTGGAGACTGGGAGCTGGGACCTTGGAGACTGGGAGCTGGGACCTTGGAGACTGGGAGCTGGGACCTTGGAGACTGGGAGCTGGGACCTTGGAGACTGGAAGCTGGGACCTTGGAGACTGGGAGCTGGGACCTTGGAGACTGGGAGCTGGGACCTTGGAGACTGGAAGCTGGGACCTTGGAGACTGGGAGCTGGGACCTTGGAGACTGGGAGCTGGGACCTTGGAGACTGGAAACTGGGACCTTGGAGACTGGGAGCTGGGACCTTGGAGACTGGAAGCTGGGACCTCGGAGACTGGGAGCTGGGACCTTGGAGACTGGGAGCTGGGACCTTGGAGACTGGGAGCTGGGACCTTGGAGACTGGAAACTGGGACCTTGGAGACTGGGAGCTGGGACCTTGGAGACTGGGAGCTGGGACCTTGGAGACTGGAAACTGGGACCTTGGAGACTGGAAGCTGGGACCTTGGAGACTGGGAGCTGGGACCTTGGAGACTGGAAGCTGGGACCTTGGAGACTGGGAGCTGGGACCTTGGAGACTGGAAACTGGGACCTTGGAGACTGGAAACTGGGACCTTGGAGACTGGGAGCTGGGACCTTGGAGACTGGAAACTGGGACCTTGGAGACTGGGAGCTGGGACCTTGGAGACTGGGAGCTGGGACCTTGGAGACTGGAAGCTGGGACCTTGGAGACTGGGAGCTGGGACCTTGGAGACTGGGAGCTGGGACCTTGGAGACTGGAAACTGGGACCTTGGAGACTGGGAGCTGGGACCTTGGAGACTGGAAGTTGGGACCTTGGAGACTGGGAGCTGGGACCTTAGAGACTGGGAGCTGGGACCTTGGAGACTGGAAACTGGGACCTTGGAGACTGGGAGCTGGGACCTTGGAGACTGGGAGCTGGGACCTTGGAGACTGGGAGCTGGGACCTTGGAGACTGGAAGCTGGGACCTTGGAGACTGGGAGCTGGGACCTTGGAGACTGGAAGCTGGGACCTTGGAGACTGGGAGCTGGGACCTTGGAGACTGGGAGCTGGGACCTTGGAGACTGGAAGCTGGGACCTTGGAGACTGGGAGCTGGGACCTTGGAGACTGGAAACTGGGACCTTGGAGACTGGGAGCTGGGACCTTGGAGACTGGAAGCTGGGACCTTGGAGACTGGAAACTGGGACCTTGGAGACTGGGAGCTGGGACCTTGGAGACTGGGAGCTGGGACCTTGGAGACTGGAAGTTGGGACCTTGGAGACTGGGAGCTGGGACCTTAGAGACTGGGAGCTGGGACCTTGGAGACTGGAAACTGGGACCTTGGAGACTGGGAGCTGGGACCTTGGAGACTGGGAGCTGGGACCTTGGAGACTGGGAGCTGGGACCTTGGAGACTGGAAGCTGGGACCTTGGAGACTGGGAGCTGGGACCTTGGAGACTGGGAGCTGGGACCTTGGAGACTGGGAGCTGGGACCTTGGAGACTGGAAGCTGGGACCTTGGAGACTGGGAGCTGGGACCTTGGAGACTGGAAACTGGGACCTATGGGGCATATAAAACGTGCACCTACCTGGGATACAGCAAGGTCCGACTGCTGCTCTCCCCCGGGACCCTACCCCACAGGGGTGCTGCATTCAAATACCATAGGACGAATATGTTTGTGTTGTGTGATGAGTCTTTTTGTTTTATGGCAAGTGGAATCACACTACACCTCAACTCCGTTACACACGCATGTCTCCTTTGGGAAAGGTACTAAACCCGGTTTCCCTCCCTTGAAAGTCTTTTTATGGTAAATAAATGAGATGTAACATATCCCAGCACCTCAAACCCAAACTGTGAGAACCACAAAAGGCCACATGATGGCAGTGACTGCGGTCTGTTGGGCTCACAGTCAGGAAATAAAATCTGTTGAAGCCATTTTTATGTTACGAGAATTTAATATACAGTTTTTCTAGTTTTGTGATTTATTTATTTTCTTCTGCTGATTGTTCTGTGTTGCTGTAGAGATGAGTATTTGTCCAGTGACCAGTGACGCATATGTTGCTCAGCTTTGATTGGCTGTTTGGAAAATCATCAGAAAGGTAGCCAGAAGCCACTGGACCTTAGAGCTAAAATGCAAAAAAAACGTATTTTAGTTTGTCTTTTGTAGAAAAGTCTACATTTAGGTTCCTTTATTCTTGTGTAAATTTAGTTTTTACAAATAAACGGTAAAAATAAGAATTGTTTTTCGAGACTTTTGCTTGCTGAGGTGCGCATGTGCAAAAGAACTTTGAGGTGCAAAGCTAGTGGGTCAGCCCGGCTGCACCCACACTAACTAAAGTAGAAAATACTTAATTCATCCCGAGAGGAAATCAGATTTCATAAAGGAGGCTGCCAGTCACGTGCCCCTGAACGCACGAGGACGTCCGGAGCTGCAGGAGCCTGAAGGCAAATTCCCGAGTTGTTTTAATAAGTCTGAATAAACTTCTGCCGCCTGCAACGCAAATGGTTTCAACAGTTTGCATGTTCGTGTTGAAGTTTGGAGCAGCAGAATATGTGCAGCCACAGCCCAGAAGGAGCAGAACAGGCTGCAGGATGGAGACGGTTCTGCTCATCACCGCCGCATCAGGTGAGGCTTTTATTCCCAGAGTGAGAACCGAACGGTTACAGAGCGCTCACTGTTGCGTTCTGATCGATCCATTAGATCAGGGGCCATTTGGACCCGTGTCCCACAGAAAAGAACAGCGGGAGCCGAACGCGCGCGGGGTTCGGGCCCATTTTGAGCGACAAAATAAAACACGTTTTAATGATAAAATACGACCGTAATCTTTATATTTAGAGTTCCATTTTAAAAATGGAATAAACTCAAATGAGATGCTCATTATTTATTTCCCCACAGCCGCAGCGCGCGCCGCAGGGGGCCGCAGCGCGCGCCGTGGGCTCGACCCAGATCAACCAGAAGGAAACTTTAAGAAAGACGGTCAAAAAGGGAAAAGTACACTAATCATCACTATGTTAATGTGTGCCACTGCAGCCCTGTGCGCGGCTTCCTCGCTCCCGCGAGGCGCGTATCACTTCGTTTATGAGCCGAAGAACTGGACCGAAGCTCGGAGCTACTGCAGAGGAAGGTACTCTGACCTGGTCAGTGTCCGGGACCCGGAGGACGTGACGGTGCTGAACAGCATGGCAGATTCCAGCAGAATGATCTACCCTCAGTACAGCCACGTAAATACTCCCCTCTGCCTCTCTGCTTTTTAATAAAATCACCTGTGGAGCTGGGTTTGAGCTACTTTTTCACCTCATTCCTGTCTTCCTCCATAGTTTCTGTCTTTTGGGTCATTTCTTCGTCCTTTTCTCACCCTGCTCTGTGTTATTTGTTGGTGCATTTTAGCTCATCCCGTGTTATTGGTGTGTTTCTGTCCTCAAAGCTCAGATTCTCTGTGGAGCTGTAGATTATTTGCATCGTTAATGCCTCCGACAGGCTGAGCTGAGGATGCAGGTTCTCCTCCAGCCGTCTGAGAAATCATTTCCTCACGTTGCATTTTGCCTGGAGAATTTGTTTCGTGCTGATCCTTCCTTTAATCCTCCACACTGTGACTCAGTATCCGTCTGTTTGCTTTACGATCTGTCCATAAAACACTGTTGAGGATGTGATTAAATCAGTGCAACATGTCCTAACGGGTTGCTTTTCTGCGCTAAATAGCATTTAATCCTCCACACTGTGACTCAGAATCCGTCTGTTCGCTTTTATCTGTCCATAAAACTCCACTTTTGAGGATGTGGTTAAATCGGCTTCATCCAGTTGCAGCTAAACCTGTGCAGACTAAAAGTCTCCAACAGTTCAGGTTCAAACTGACGATGCTTAACTCTTAGGAACGAGTCTAACATCGTAACGATGAGGAATGCATGCGCAAAGTCTGCAGAAAGAGCATTTTTAGGGAAAAGCGCCGAAAAAACATCACCACTGTTGAAATGAGTGATGCCAAACGATCAGACGTGGACATAATTTATAGAAACATCTAAATAATAAGAGGGTGAACAAAAGAAACGTCATTTATTTGATTTCTTCTTCACTTAGCGAGCTTGGATCGGTTTGTACAACAGCATGACGAGCTGGGGTTGGTCGAAGTTGGACGGAGGCTTGAACCGATACGACGGGCTGGAGTTCAGGAACTGGAAGGAGGGAGAACCAAACTATGTCTCTGGTAAATTTCAGTGTGCAGAGGTGTATTCCACCGGAGTGTGGAACGATGCACCGTGCAGCTGGAAACGTCATTTCATGTGCGCCGGTGTCACAGGTGAGGATTTTAACTCAAGCAGATGTGTTTATTTATCCGTTTATTTCTCCCTGGCATCGACATTTGTTCAAATATTTCATTTCTAAATGAACAAACTCGATGATTGATCCGGTTTTTTTTTCCAGAAGCATAAACACTGTAAATAGAATAAGCTAAAAACAGCTGGAAACCACTGCTTGGACTGAAGGAGCCGAGCTGCTCAGGTCTCAAAGAGGCGACACAGCAGTGTTCCTGTCCAAACCGTTTTTAACTTTCTGGTTTTATTCAACACCAAAGACTTTCAGCAGTTGGCACATTTTTGGAAACAGCTGCAGAGACACCACAGAAGGTTTTATTCTGAAACCAGGCAGGTTTGGGTGATTCAAAGTGCTTTACGGAGACATTCAAACAGAAGAAATAAAAAGCACATTTAAACAAAAGAAAGAAATAAGAACAAGAGATAAAATATGATTCCGTTTTGAAACTCAAGCTTATTCAAATGCAGCTGAAAACAGAGAAGAGAGACATTAAAAGAGAAGAAATGAAAATGATTTAACATTTAACCAAAAGAAAGAAATAAGAACAATGGATCAAATATGATTCTGTTTTGAAACTCAAAAGCAGCTGAAAACAGATGTTTCTTCAGCCTGGACTTAAATCCTGAGAGTTTCAGCTGATCTGAGGCTTTCTGGGAGTTTGTTCCAGACATGTGGAGCATAGAAGCTGAATGCAGCTCCTCCAGGTCTGGTTCTGACTCTGGGAACTGATAAAGAACCGGATCCAGATGACCTGAGGGGTCTGGGAGGTTCATACTGGGTCAGGAGGTCACTGATGCATTTTGGACCATTCAGAGCTTTATGGACCAGCATCAGAACCTTAAAGTCTATCCTCTGATGGACCAGCATCAGAACCTTAAAGTCTATCCTCTGATGGACCGGCATCAGAACTTTAAAGTCTATCCTCTGATGGACCGGCATCAGAACTTTAAAGTCTATCCTCTGATGGACCGGCATCAGAACTTTAAAGTCTATCCTCTGATGGACCGGCATCAGAACCTTAAAGTCTATCCTCTGATGGACCGGCATCAGAACCTTAAAGTCTATCCTCTGATGGACCGGCATCAGAACTTTAAAGTCTATCCTCTGATGGACCGGCATCAGAACTTTAAAGTCTATCCTCTGATGGACCGGCATCAGAACTTTAAAGTCTATCCTCTGATGGACCGGCATCAGAACTTTAAAGTCTATCCTCTGATGGACCGGCAGCAGAACTTTAAAGTCTATCCTCTGATGGACCGGCAGCAGAACTTTAAAGTCTATCCTCTGATGGACCGGCATCAGAACTTTAAGGTCTATCCTCTGATGGACCAGCATCAGAACTTTAAAGTCTATCCTCTGATGGACCGGCATCAGAACCTTAAAGTCTATCCTCTGATGGACCGGCATCAGAACCTTAAAGTCTATCCTCTGATGGACCGGCATCAGAACTTTAAAGTCTATCCTCTGATGGACCGGCATCAGAACTTTAAAGTCTATCCTCTGATGGACCGGCAGCAGAACTTTAAAGTCTATCCTCTGATGGACCGGCATCAGAACTTTAAAGTCTATCCTCTGATGGACCGGCATCAGAACTTTAAGGTCTATCCTCTGATGGACCAGCATCAGAACTTTAAAGTCTATCCTCTGATGGACCGGCATCAGAACCTTAAAGTCTATCCTCTGATGGACCGGCATCAGAACCTTAAAGTCTATCCTCTGATGGACCAGCATCAGAACCTTAAAGTCTATCCTCTGATGGACCGGCATCAGAACTTTAAAGTCTATCCTCTGATGGACCAGCATCAGAACCTTAAAGTCTATCCTCTGATGGACCGGCATCAGAACCTTAAAGTCTATCCTCTGATGGACCGGCATCAGAACTTTAAAGTCTATCCTCTGATGAACCAGCATCAGAACTTTAAAGTCTATCCTCTGATGGACCGGCATCAGAACCTTAAAGTCTATCCTCTGATGGACCGGCATCAGAACTTTAAAGTCTATCCTCTGATGGACCAGCATCAGAACTTTAAAGTCTATCCTCTGATGGACCGGCATCAGAACTTTAAAGTCTATCCTCTGATGGACCGGCAGCAGAACCTTAAAGTCTATCCTCTGATGGACCGGCAGCAGAACTTTAAAGTCTATCCTCTGATGGACCGGCAGCCGGTGGAAAGACCTCACAGCTGGACTGATGTGGTCCACTTCTTTGGTCTCAGTGAGGACTCCAGCAGCTGAGTTCTGGATGAGCTGCAGGTGTCTAACTGACTTTTTAAAGATGCTTTTACAATAATCAAACCCACTGAAGATGACTGTTTCCTGCTGAGATAAGTTGCATTTAAATCAGATCTATTTGTTAAGTTATGTGCTGCTGAATCAACCAGAAGCAAAGCACAGTAATGTCACAGCTGAGGGGCAGAATAGAGGTTTATTTAAGTTATTTCAGACTACCTCCATGCATTGCTGTCCCACACAAACAGTCTTTGTCCCACATCTGGTGAACTGGAACCTGGTCACCAGCTTTCTGTCCTCTCGTCTCACAGCAGACAGATTATTTCACTCACAGCCTCCTTTTTAGTCTCACAACCATGATCAGAAAGCTCAATCACCCACGATTCATATGCATATATATTCTGTTTCCGACATAAACGTAAGTCGGCCACACACAGAGCTCAGGGTTAACTGCAGCTAACACACCTACCAGATTAGATTATAATGACTTCACACACAATATGAAAGATTACAGATGATCTAACTCAGGGACGTCAAACTCTGGTCCTCGAGGGCTGCTGTCCTGCAGCTTTCAGATGTTTCCCTGCTTCAGATCAACTCAGGGACGTCAAACTCTGGTCCTCGGTGGCTGCTGTCCTGCAGCTTTCAGATGTTCCCCTGCTTCAGATCAATGCATCATCAGCAGGCTGCTGCAGCATTTAATCTTTCCAAGAGGTCCATTTAATTTGAATCAGGTGTGTTGGAGCAGGGAAACGTCTAAAACCTGCAGGACAGCAGAGTTTGACATCCAAGTGCTTAAAACAACATAAAGTGGACTGAAGTTGACACAGAACAGAATTTCACACCATCCCTCAGAATCTAAAGTCCATTATTGTGGTAATTTGTATGTGATGCAACAATCTGTGGTTCTCTGTTTGCATGTGTTGTGTGTATTAGCAGCACAGATATTTAAACCTTTACATATTCTTAAGGTGATTATAGGCTGACTTTGTTATTGCCTTCATGTGTTTTTAGGTCCGAGTCCATCTCGGCACGCAGATTTCTGGCCTGGTTGCTAGTTTTTAGGTCCATAGATTGAAGCTCTGTGGTGACTTTCAGTCGTTTCTCTTTGGCTCCAAAGACAGTCACACATCACTTCATTGTGCTTTCATTTTAGCAACATTTGTCTACGTCAACATTGCCATGAGCTGGACTGAGGCTCAGAGCTACTGCAGGGAGCATCACAGGGACCTGGCCAGCGTGAGAAACATGTGGGAGAACGAGAGGATCAGGCAGCTGATGCCTCAAGGAAGCGTCTGGATCGGCCTTTTCAGAGACTCCTGGAAGTGGGTGGATGGAGGTAACTTCTCAGTTAGCAACAGGGGAGAAAATGATCCTGATGGCCATCAGGACGACTGTGCAGCAGCAAACTTTAGAGATTCTGGAAAATGGGAGTCCTGGAACTGTGCCGAGGAGAAAGCGTTTGTTTGCTACAGCGGTGAGCCACAATTTATTTAGTGTTCACACAAAATAACATTAAAACATGCAAGTAGGTCAACATCTGAGTAAAAGATGCAGCGGTTTTAGCATTTAGCATAAAAATAGTTGAAAAATTGTTGAAAATAGTGGAAAAATAGTTAAAAATAGTGGAAAAATAGTTAAACATAGTGGAAAAATAGTTAAACATAGTGGAAAAATAGTTACAAAGCAAAGAATCGAACAGTTTGAATATTAAATTTCTACCAGAAGGACAGAAAATTGTCTGTAGTTACTGTGCTGGAATCACTGAAAGCAACTGATATACAAGAATATGCAGAAGTCCTGATACAGCCCTCATTTCTTTATATATTTCTTCCAAGCAGTCAGTTTTTCTTTGTTCAGCCACTGAACTCTGACCTTTGAACCCTTCAGGCAGGAAAAAGGCTCCTAACTCAAGGGATGAACCAGTGTTGTGTCGACACAGAACAGACAACTTAGCAAAGAAGCCATTTTAAACTGGATCTTTAGGCACTTTGTCACAAAGACACATCATTTGTTCCCATTTCTTTAGCTGCATCTATGAAAAACAGCAAAGAAAACACAGTTTGACAGACAGAAAATAGGATTTCTGCAGCAACAAGGTGATTCCCAAAGAGCTATTAGCTGAAAACTTGGCATATCTCAGCATGGTGTGCAGTGTGTCCTTAAAACATTTGAGGAAACTGGACAAAAGAAGAAGTGTCAGGCCTAAAAAACTATCTACAGCAGATGAACAGGATCTGAAAGTGATGTCCTTAAGAAAGAGGAAAAAATCCAGCTGTGACCTGACAGGACCTGAGAGATGCATCTGGACCTTCAGCTGATCCATCTACTGTTGGCCCAAGCCTCATCAGAAATGGGCTCCATGGAAGGGTGGCTGTCAAGAAGCCGTTCTTAAGGAAGGGAAACAGGGAGAAAAGGCTGAGCTGTGCCAAATGACACAAGAAGTGGACTGAAAATCAGTGGCAACAGGTCTTATGGAGGGATGAATCCTCCCCAGAGCCCGGACCTCAACATTATTGTTCTTTTCATGACAAAATATAAAGAATGAGGGATGCCTCAAGACTTAATTTATTTATAGGAAATGAACGAACAGCCAAAAAAATAGAGGGATTAACTAGAAAGTTAATATTTTGTCATCATGACCTGCAGATGTAGATGCTAGAATGCTAAGCTAACAGCTAAAAAAGTAACTTCAGAGAACACCATCAACATCTAACCAGCATTCATGTAACTGATCAACTTTTTAATCTTTTTGTTTCTAAAGATCCTGTTTTCCAGCAAGTGGTGAGACTGAGGCTGAAGAGAAGCTCCTCCGTGGACCTGAGTGACCCTGTTGTGTTGGAAAACCTGCTGAAGGAGGTGAAACATGTCCCAGAATGATGCTTACAGACCAATTTACACTGAAACATGAGCATGGTTGGCTTCTAAATGTGATCTGGGTCACACCTGAGGCCAAAGTGGGTCCAAACCAGTCGAGTTTCTGCTCTGAAACATGTGAAAGTGTCTTAACTTTGCAGATAGGAAGGCAAGTGGGCTTTAAACAGGCCAAGGGAGTGAGTTAGTGAGTTAAAACTTCAATAAAGAGATAGAATATTCACAGGAAATGCAGTGAGAACAGTGGTGCATGACTCAGTTTGTGCAGAATGAGGGTGAAGAGAAGGTTTTCCTGAGGAATCCTCAGCAGAGTGAATTTGTGTGTTTTTCAGCTCAAGCAGAAGCTGAAGGATCAGGGGGTGAATGGAGACATCAGACTGAGCTGGAGGAGGCAGCCAGACGGGAAGATCTTCCACAAAGAAGAGGAGGAGCACTGAAAATGATGTCTTTTCTTGTGTTTAACCTTTTTAAATTCATAAAATCTAAATAAAATCAGTGAGATCCTGAGCACTGCAGTTCTTAAAGTCCTTAAATTCCATAGAATTAAAGTTCAAGAAACCTTTCCTGGAAGTGAAAAAGGTTCGAGAAGGAGTTCTGGTACTCGTTCTCCAGCAGATGTTGGATGTTTTTAACCAGTTTCACTTTGATAAAGATGCAGAAAACACTCTGTTTGGTTAAATAAAGTTTGCTTTGAATGATGTTGGCCTTTAAAGCCTAATAATTAAACAGTTATATAATGATGATCTGCTGAAGTCAGGCTTAATTATTCTGTAAAAGCCACAAAAATAAATGGAAAAGAATGAAATGACTGTGTTAAAGAAGGAGAAAAGCAGAGCTGCTGATGCTGAACATCTCAGAACCAACGTCACATTTTATTTATAAGAGAAAAGGGATCGATTAAAGGTTTAAATCTGGTTTAATTTATTTAAAAAAACTAAAATATTTATATATATTCTATTTTAACTTCCTTCTGCTTGTCCTCAGCATCTTAACTGTTTTATGTTGGATTTTTTCATGCAGTCTCACGTTGTCTTTGATATCTAACAGATTTTATCAGGCCAGGTTTGCTCCTTTATCTTTAAACTATTAAATATGATATTACAGAGTGCTGTGTTTTTCTCTGCAGTTTCGCACTGATGGATATTAAAGAAACTTAATCTCATCTTTGTGTTTGTTTTTATTCTAACACTTAAACACGTTCATCTCCATCACAGCACGAGTTGTGCATGTGATTATATTGATTATATGTGATTACTTACAGCCTCATCAATAAAAGGGATTGTTGTTTATTTCAGACACAACAATTTAGCGTGAAAAAGAATCAGTCCTGCGCCTGTCTGGCACGGACCAATCAAATGTCAAGTTTATCAGGGCCGTAGGACTGTAGGACTGCACTCCCAGGAGGCCGTCAGTCAGGTGACCCCGAGCTCTTAGGAGGACATCAGTCAGGTGACCCCGAGCTCTTAGGAGGACATCAGTCAGGTGACCCCGAGCTCTTAGGAGGACATCAGTCAGGTGACCCCGAGCTCTTAGGAGGACATCAGTCAGGTGACCCCGAGCTCTTAGGAGGACATCAGTCAGGTGACCCCGAGCTCTTAGGAGGACATCAGTCAGGTGACCCCGAGCTCTTAGGAGGCCGTCAGTCAGGTGACCCCGAGCTCTTAGGAGGACATCAGTCAGGTGACCCCGAGCTCTTAGGAGGACTTCAGTCAGGTGACCCCGAGCTCTTAGGAGGCCGTCAGTCAGGTGACCCCGAGCTCTTAGGAGGACATCAGTCAGGTGACCCCGAGCTCTTAGGAGGCCGTCAGTCAGGTGACCCCGAGCTCTTAGGAGGACATCAGTCAGGTGACCCCGAGCTCTTAGGAGGCCGTCAGTCAGGTGACCCCGAGCTCTTAGGAGGCCGTCAGTCAGGTGACCCCGAGCTCTTAGGAGGACATCAGTCAGGTGACCCCGAGCTCTTAGGAGGCCGTCAGTCAGGTGACCCCGAGCTCTTAGGAGGCCGTCAGTCAGGTGACCCCGAGCTCTTAGGAGGCCGTCAGTCAGGTGACCCCGAGCTCTTAGGAGGACATCAGTCAGGTGACCCCGAGCTCTTAGGAGGCCGTCAGTCAGGTGACCCCGAGCTCTTAGGAGGACATCAGTCAGGTGACCCCGAGCTCTTAGGAGGACTTCAGTCAGGTGACCCCGAGCTCCCAGGAGGACGTCAGTCAGGTGACCCCGAGCTCCCAGGAGGACGTCAGTCAGGTGACCCCGAGCTCCCAGGAGGACGTCAGTCAGGTGACCCCGAGCTCCCAGGAGGACGTCAGTCAGGTGACCCCGAGTTCCCGGGAGGACTTCAGTCAGGTGACCCCGAGCTCTTAGGAGGACGTCAGTCAGGTGACCCCGAGCTCCCAGGAGGCCGTCCGTCAGGTGACCCCGAGCTCCCAGGAGGCCGTCCGTCAGGTGACCCCGAGCTCCCAGGAGGACGTCAGTCAGGTGACCCCGAGCTCCCAGGAGGACGTCAGTCAGGTGACCCCGAGCTCCCAGGAGGACGTCAGTCAGGTGACCCCGAGCTTTCCGGAGGCCGTCAGTCAGGTGACCCCGAGCTCTTAGGAGGACGTCAGTCAGGTGACCCCGAGCTCTTAGGAGGACGTCAGTCAGGTGACCCCGAGCTCCCAGGAGGACGTCAGTCAGGTGACCCCGAGCTCTTAGGAGGACGTCAGTCAGGTGACCCCGAGCTCCCAGGAGGCCGTCAGTCAGGTGACCCCGAGCTCTCAGGAGGACGTCAGTCAGGTGACCCCGAGCTCCCAGGAGGACGTCAGTCAGGTGACCCCGAGCTCTTAGGAGGACTTCAGTCAGGTGACCCCGAGCTCTCAGGAGGACGTCAGTCAGGTGACCCCGAGCTCTTAGGAGGACGTCAGTCAGGTGACCCCGAGCACTCAGGAGGACGTCCGTCAGGTGACCCCGAGCTCTTAGGAGGACTTCAGTCAGGTGACCCCGAGCTCTCAGGAGGACGTCAGTCAGGTGACCCCGAGCACTCAGGAGGACGTCCGTCAGGTGACCCCGAGCTCTTAGGAGGACTTCAGTCAGGTGACCCCGAGCTCCCAGGAGGCCGTCAGTCAGGTGACCCCGAGCTCTCAGGAGGACGTCGGTCAGGTGACCCCGAGCACTCAGGAGGACGTCAGTCAGGTGACCCCGAGCTCTCTGGAGGCCGTCAGTCAGGTGACCCCGAGCTCTCTGGAGGCCGTCAGTCAGGTGACCCCGAGCTCTCAGGAGGACGTCGGTCAGGTGACCCCGAGCTCCCAGGAGGACGTCAGTCAGGTGACCCCGAGCTCTCTGGAGGCCGTCAGTCAGGTGACCCCGAGCTCTCAGGAGGACGTCAGTCAGGTGACCCCGAGCTCTCAGGAGGACGTCGGTCAGGTGACCCCGAGCACTCAGGAGGACGTCAGTCAGGTGACCCCGAGCTCTCTGGAGGCCGTCAGTCAGGTGACCCCGAGCACTCAGGAGGACGTCCGTCAGGTGACCCCGAGCTCTTAGGAGGCCGTCAGTCAGGTGACCCCGAGCTCTCAGGAGGACGTCGGTCAGGTGACCCCGAGCACTCAGGAGGACGTCAGTCAGGTGACCCCGAGCTCTCTGGAGGCCGTCAGTCAGGTGACCCCGAGCTCTCTGGAGGCCGTCAGTCAGGTGACCCCGAGCTCTTAGGAGGACATCAGTCAGGTGACCCCGAGCTCTTAGGAGGACATCAGTCAGGTGACCCCGAGCTCTTAGGAGGACATCAGTCAGGTGACCCCGAGCTCTTAGGAGGACATCAGTCAGGTGACCCCGAGCTCTTAGGAGGACATCAGTCAGGTGACCCCGAGCTCTTAGGAGGCCGTCAGTCAGGTGACCCCGAGCTCTTAGGAGGACATCAGTCAGGTGACCCCGAGCTCTTAGGAGGCCGTCAGTCAGGTGACCCCGAGCTCTTAGGAGGACATCAGTCAGGTGACCCCGAGCTCTTAGGAGGACTTCAGTCAGGTGACCCCGAGCTCCCAGGAGGACGTCAGTCAGGTGACCCCGAGCTCCCAGGAGGACGTCAGTCAGGTGACCCCGAGCTCTTAGGAGGACGTCAGTCAGGTGACCCCGAGCTCCCAGGAGGACTTCAGTCAGGTGACCCCGAGCTCTTAGGAGGACGTCAGTCAGGTGACCCCGAGCTCCCAGGAGGCCGTCCGTCAGGTGACCCCGAGCTCCCAGGAGGACGTCAGTCAGGTGACCCCGAGCTCCCAGGAGGACGTCAGTCAGGTGACCCCGAGCTCCCAGGAGGACGTCAGTCAGGTGACCCCGAGCTCCCAGGAGGACGTCAGTCAGGTGACCCCGAGCTTTCCGGAGGCCGTCAGTCAGGTGACCCCGAGCTCTTAGGAGGACGTCAGTCAGGTGACCCCGAGCTCTTAGGAGGACGTCAGTCAGGTGACCCCGAGCTCCCAGGAGGACGTCAGTCAGGTGACCCCGAGCTCTTAGGAGGACGTCAGTCAGGTGACCCCGAGCTCCCAGGAGGCCGTCAGTCAGGTGACCCCGAGCTCTCAGGAGGACGTCAGTCAGGTGACCCCGAGCTCTTAGGAGGACTTCAGTCAGGTGACCCCGAGCTCTCAGGAGGACGTCAGTCAGGTGACCCCGAGCTCTTAGGAGGACGTCAGTCAGGTGACCCCGAGCACTCAGGAGGACGTCCGTCAGGTGACCCCGAGCTCTTAGGAGGACTTCAGTCAGGTGACCCCGAGCTCCCAGGAGGCCGTCAGTCAGGTGACCCCGAGCTCCCAGGAGGACGTCAGTCAGGTGACCCCGAGCTCTTAGGAGGACTTCAGTCAGGTGACCCCGAGCTCTTAGGAGGACTTCAGTCAGGTGACCCCGAGCTCTCTGGAGGACGTCAGTCAGGTGACCCCGAGCTCTTAGGAGGACTTCAGTCAGGTGACCCCGAGCTCCCAGGAGGACGTCAGTCAGGTGACCCCGAGCTCTCTGGAGGACGTCAGTCAGGTGACCCCGAGCTCTTAGGAGGCCGTCAGTCAGGTGACCCCGAGCTCTTAGGAGGACGTCAGTCAGGTGACCCCGAGCTCTTAGGAGGACGTCAGTCAGGTGACCCCGAGCTCTCAGGAGGACGTCAGTCAGGTGACCCCGAGCTCTCAGGAGGACATCAGTCAGGTGACCCCGAGCTCTCAGGAGGACTTCAGTCAGGTGACCCCGAGCTCTTAGGAGGACGTCAGTCAGGTGACCCCGAGCTCCTGGAGGCCGTCAGTCAGGTGACCCCGAGCTCTTAGGAGGCCGTCAGTCAGGTGACCCCGAGCTCTTAGGAGGACGTCAGTCAGGTGACCCCGAGCTCTTAGGAGGACGTCAGTCAGGTGACCCCGAGCTCTCAGGAGGACGTCAGTCAGGTGACCCCGAGCTCTCAGGAGGACATCAGTCAGGTGACCCCGAGCTCTCAGGAGGACTTCAGTCAGGTGACCCCGAGCTCTTAGGAGGACGTCAGTCAGGTGACCCCGAGCTCTTAGGAGGACTTCAGTCAGGTGACCCCGAGCTCTTAGGAGGACGTCAGTCAGGTGACCCCGAGCTCTTAGGAGGACTTCCGTCAGGTGACCCCGAGCTCCCAGGAGGACGTCCGTCAGGTGACCCCGAGCTCCCAGGAGGACGTCCGTCAGGTGACCCCGAGCTCTCCGGAGGACTTCAGTCAGGTGACCCCGAGCTCTTAGGAGGACTTCAGGTGTTACAAGCTGCAGAAGCCTGAAGGCAAATGAGTAATTTGTGATTTAAAACTGACCCGAGTTGTTCTGACGTGGCAGCACATGTCTGAATAAACTTCTGCTGCCTGAAAGGCAAATGGCTTCAACATTTTGCATGTTCGTGCTGAAATATAGAAGTTTGCAGCCTGAAGGATCCGATCAGACTGAAGGAGGATGGAGACGCTCCTGCTCATCATCGCTGCTTCAGGTAAGCGCCTCATTCACAGTTATTAAATATATTTCTGCTCCTCTTTATTTTCTGCGGCCCTCACAGAAGGAAACTTGTTACGTGTCCTCATCAGTTTGTTCATGTGTGTCACCTTAGCGCTGAGCGCTGACGCCTCAGACCCAGAGCGCCGCTACCACTTTGTTGATGAGTGGAAGAACTGGACTGAGGCTCAGAGCTACTGCAGAGCACAGCACACAGACCTGGTCACCGTGGAGAGCCTGGAGACGGTGACCATCCTGAACAACCTGGCTTCTTCAGCCCAAAGGCTCAGTCCGGTAACCAGCCGTTTAAATTCAACTTCACCTTTTCAGGATTATCGTGCCGGTGTGAGGAATAATCTCAGGCGATTTCCTCTTCTCTCCATTTCGCTATTTTCCATTTTTTGATTTACTAAATGTCAAAGAACCTGTATTTTTTGAATAAACAGTAATTATTTGATAGATATGCTCGATAACAACGATTCTGAGGGAGCTTACAAATCTTTTTACACTTTTTACACATTTATTCTGTTAAACCGGACCAGATTTTTACATAGAGTTTGCATCGTTGTCTATATCCTGACCAGCTGAGGAAGAAGGACACAGTTTCTCCTCCAGCCAAAGACATTTCTTTATTTTTTTGCCTTCTTCGGTTCAGAAGAACTGGCTGCAGCCAACAGATACGATTAGTGAGTAAATCACAAAGTTTTATTCCACCCATGCCAGCAACAGTGGTGGCTGGTTATGATTTGGGTTTAAATCGATTCAAAGATCTAAAGTTTAACAGTTTAAAATGATGAAGAGGTGATAGCTTCATCTTCTCTGACTGTTGTTCAACTTTACGACTCAGAACCAGAAAAAGAGACCAAGGAACAATAGGCTCAATGTCAAGATTGCACCCCCTCAAGAGAGTAATACCTGCAAATTTGGCAATTTATCTGCTCTTTAGATGCCACCACTGTCATGGAAACAGATCTCTGTGTGAGTCCAGCACATGTACAGCCATCAAAAGCCAAAGAATATCAAGCTGCCGCTAAACGAAACAGTGCTGGCTGCTCCAGGGCAGTTTCAGGCCCAGAAATGTGTCATCATCTGACTTGACTTGGAGGTGTGACTCTGAGTTTCAGGCTGGGTGAGCAGGTTTCCGTGGAAACCAGGGCGGAGTCTGGTCGCTACCTGCTGTCACGCCTGTTCATCATCAGAGGAGCAGAAGTCTCCTTCAAGCCCAGTCAGATCATGGCAAAATGTGCACAATAAGAGTCAGTGCAGCTCAAAACCAGTCAGAGGCACAGAAGTTTAGGCTCAAAACCAGTCAGAGGAACGTAAGTTTAGGCTCAAAACCAGTCAGAAGCACAGAAGTTTAGGCTCAAAACCAGTCAGAGGCACATAGGTTTAGGCTCAAAACCAGTCAGAGGCACAGAAGTTTAGGCTCAAAACCAGTCAGAGGCACAGAAGTTTAGGCTCAAAACCAGTCAGAGGCCCATAGGTTTAGGCTCAAAACCAGTCAGAGGCACAGAAGTTTAGGCTCAAAACCAGTCAGAGGCCCATAGGTTTAGGCTCAAAACCAGTCAGAGGCACAGAAGTTTAGGCTCAAAACCAGTCAGAGGCCCATAGGTTTAGGCTCAAAACCAGTCAGAGGCACAGAAGTTTAGGCTCAAAACCAGTCAGAAGCACAGAAGTTTAGGCTCAAAACCAGTCAGAAACACAGAAGTTTAGGCTCAAAACCAGTCAGAAGCACAGAAGTTTAGGCTCAAAACCAGTCAGAAGCACAGAAGTTTAGGCTCAAAACCAGTCAGAAGCACAGAAGTTTAGGCTCAAAACCAGTCAGAAGCACAGAAGTTTAGACTCAAAACCAGTCAGAGGCACAGAAGTTTAGGCTCAAAACCAGTCAGAGGCACAGAAGTTTAGGCTCAAAACCAGTCAGAAACACAGAAGTTTAGGCTCAAAACCAGTCAGAAGCACAGAAGTTTAGGCTCAAAACCAGTCAGAGGCACAGAAGTTTAGGCTCAAAACCAGTCAGAAGCACAGAAGTTTAGGCTCAAAACCAGTCAGAGGCCCATAGGTTTAGGCTCAAAACCAGTCAGAGGCACAGAAGTTTAGGCTCAAAACCAGTCAGAAGCACAGAAGTTTAGGCTCAAAACCAGTCAGAAACACAGAAGTTTAGGCTCAAAACCAGTCAGAAGCACAGAAGTTTAGGCTCAAAACCAGTCAGAAGCACAGAAGTTTAGGCTCAAAACCAGTCAGAAGCACAGAAGTTTAGGCTCAAAACCAGTCAGAAGCACAGAAGTTTAGACTCAAAACCAGTCAGAGGCACAGAAGTTTAGGCTCAAAACCAGTCAGAGGCACAGAAGTTTAGGCTCAAAACCAGTCAGAAACACAGAAGTTTAGGCTCAAAACCAGTCAGAAGCACAGAAGTTTAGGCTCAAAACCAGTCAGAGGCACAGAAGTTTAGGCTCAAAACCAGTCAGAGGCACAGAAGTTTAGGCTCAAAACCAGTCAGAGGCACAGAAGTTTAGGCTCAAAACCAGTCAGAGGCACAGAAGTTTAGGCTCAAAACCAGTCAGAAGCACAGAAGTTTAGGCTCAAAACCAGTCAGAAGTTTAGGCTCAAAACCAGTCAGAAGCACAGAAGTTTAGGCTCAAAACCAGTCAGAAGCACAGAAGTTTAGGCTCAAAACCAGTCAGAAGCACAGAAGTTTAGGCTCAAAACCAGTCAGAAGCACAGAAGTTTAGGCTCAAAACCAGTCAGAAGCACAGAAGTTTAGGCTCAAAACCAGTCAGAGGCCCATAGGTTTAGGCTCAAAACCAGTCAGAAGCACAGAAGTTTAGGCTCAAAACCAGTCAGAAGCACAGAAGTTTAGGCTCAAAACCAGTCAGAGGCACAGAAGTTTAGGCTCAAAACCAGTCAGAAGTTTAGGCTCAAAACCAGTCAGAGGCACAGAAGTTTAGGCTCAAAACCAGTCAGAAGTTTAGGCTCAAAACCAGTCAGAAGTTTAGGCTCAAAACCAGTCAGAAGTTTAGGCTCAAAACCAGTCAGAAGTTTAGGCTCAAAACCAGTCAGAAGCACAGAAGTTTAGGCTCAAAACCAGTCAGAAGTTTAGGCTCAAAACCAGTCAGAAGTTTAGGCTCAAAACCAGTCAGAAGCACAGAAGTTTAGGCTCAAAACCAGTCAGAGGCCCATAGGTTTAGGCTCAAAACCAGTCAGAAGTTTAGGCTCAAAACCAGTCAGAAGTTTAGGCTCAAAACCAGTCAGAAGTTTAGGCTCAAAACCAGTCAGAAGCACAGAAGTTTAGGCTCAAAACCAGTCAGAAGCACAGAAGTTTAGGCTCAAAACCAGTCAGAAACACAGAAGTTTAGGCTCAAAACCAGTCAGAAGCACAGAAGTTTAGGCTCAAAACCAGTCAGAAGCACAGAAGTTTAGGCTCAAAACCAGTCAGAAGCACAGAAGTTTAGGCTCAAAACCAGTCAGAAACACAGAAGTTTAGGCTCAAAACCAGTCAGAAGCACAGAAGTTTAGGCTCAAAACCAGTCAGAGGCACAGAAGTTTAGGCTCAAAACCAGTCAGAGGCACAGAAGTTTAGGCTCAAAACCAGTCAGAGGCACAGAAGTTTAGGCTCAAAACCAGTCAGAGGCACAGAAGTTTAGGCTCAAAACCAGTCAGAGGAACGTAAGTTTAGGCTCAAAACCAGTCAGAAGCACAGAAGTTTAGGCTCAAAACCAGTCAGAGGCCCATAGGTTTAGGCTCAAAACCAGTCAGAAGCACAGAAGTTTAGGCTCAAAACCAGTCAGAGGCCCATAGGTTTAGGCTCAAAACCAGTCAGAGGCACAGAAGTTTAGGCTCAAAACCAGTCAGAGGCACAGAAGTTTAGGCTCAAAACCAGTCAGAGGCCCATAGGTTTAGGCTCAAAACCAGTCAGAGGCACAGAAGTTTAGGCTCAAAACCAGTCAGAAGCACAGAAGTTTAGGCTCAAAACCAGTCAGAAACACAGAAGTTTAGGCTCAAAACCAGTCAGAAGCACAGAAGTTTAGGCTCAAAACCAGTCAGAAGCACAGAAGTTTAGGCTCAAAACCAGTCAGAAGCACAGAAGTTTAGGCTCAAAACCAGTCAGAAGCACAGAAGTTTAGACTCAAAACCAGTCAGAGGCACAGAAGTTTAGGCTCAAAACCAGTCAGAGGCACAGAAGTTTAGGCTCAAAACCAGTCAGAAACACAGAAGTTTAGGCTCAAAACCAGTCAGAAGCACAGAAGTTTAGGCTCAAAACCAGTCAGAGGCACAGAAGTTTAGGCTCAAAACCAGTCAGAAGCACAGAAGTTTAGGCTCAAAACCAGTCAGAGGCCCATAGGTTTAGGCTCAAAACCAGTCAGAGGCACAGAAGTTTAGGCTCAAAACCAGTCAGAAGCACAGAAGTTTAGGCTCAAAACCAGTCAGAAACACAGAAGTTTAGGCTCAAAACCAGTCAGAAGCACAGAAGTTTAGGCTCAAAACCAGTCAGAAGCACAGAAGTTTAGGCTCAAAACCAGTCAGAAGCACAGAAGTTTAGGCTCAAAACCAGTCAGAAGCACAGAAGTTTAGACTCAAAACCAGTCAGAGGCACAGAAGTTTAGGCTCAAAACCAGTCAGAGGCACAGAAGTTTAGGCTCAAAACCAGTCAGAAACACAGAAGTTTAGGCTCAAAACCAGTCAGAAGCACAGAAGTTTAGGCTCAAAACCAGTCAGAGGCACAGAAGTTTAGGCTCAAAACCAGTCAGAGGCACAGAAGTTTAGGCTCAAAACCAGTCAGAGGCACAGAAGTTTAGGCTCAAAACCAGTCAGAGGCACAGAAGTTTAGGCTCAAAACCAGTCAGAAGCACAGAAGTTTAGGCTCAAAACCAGTCAGAGGCACAGAAGTTTAGGCTCAAAACCAGTCAGAAGTTTAGGCTCAAAACCAGTCAGAAGCACAGAAGTTTAGGCTCAAAACCAGTCAGAAGCACAGAAGTTTAGGCTCAAAACCAGTCAGAAGCACAGAAGTTTAGGCTCAAAACCAGTCAGAAGCACAGAAGTTTAGGCTCAAAACCAGTCAGAAGCACAGAAGTTTAGGCTCAAAACCAGTCAGAGGCCCATAGGTTTAGGCTCAAAACCAGTCAGAAGCACAGAAGTTTAGGCTCAAAACCAGTCAGAAGCACAGAAGTTTAGGCTCAAAACCAGTCAGAGGCACAGAAGTTTAGGCTCAAAACCAGTCAGAAGTTTAGGCTCAAAACCAGTCAGAGGCACAGAAGTTTAGGCTCAAAACCAGTCAGAAGTTTAGGCTCAAAACCAGTCAGAAGTTTAGGCTCAAAACCAGTCAGAAGTTTAGGCTCAAAACCAGTCAGAAGTTTAGGCTCAAAACCAGTCAGAAGCACAGAAGTTTAGGCTCAAAACCAGTCAGAAGTTTAGGCTCAAAACCAGTCAGAAGTTTAGGCTCAAAACCAGTCAGAAGCACAGAAGTTTAGGCTCAAAACCAGTCAGAGGCCCATAGGTTTAGGCTCAAAACCAGTCAGAAGTTTAGGCTCAAAACCAGTCAGAAGTTTAGGCTCAAAACCAGTCAGAAGTTTAGGCTCAAAACCAGTCAGAAGCACAGAAGTTTAGGCTCAAAACCAGTCAGAAGTTTAGGCTCAAAACCAGTCAGAAGTTTAGGCTCAAAACCAGTCAGAGGAACGTAAGTTTAGGCTCAAAACCAGTCAGAAGCACAGAAGTTTAGGCTCAAAACCAGTCAGAAGCACAGAAGTTTAGGCTCAAAACCAGTCAGAGGCCCATAGGTTTAGGCTCAAAACCAGTCAGAAGTTTAGGCTCAAAACCAGTCAGAGGCACAGAAGTTTAGGCTCAAAACCAGTCAGAAGCACAGAAGTTTAGGCTCAAAACCAGTCAGAAGCACAGAAGTTTAGGCTCAAAACCAGTCAGAAGCACAGAAGTTTAGGCTCAAAACCAGTCAGAAGCACAGAAGTTTAGGCTCAAAACCAGTCAGAGGCACAGAAGTTTAGGCTCAAAACCAGTCAGAAGCACAGAAGTTTAGGCTCAAAACCAGTCAGAGGCACAGAAGTTTAGACTCAAAACCAGTCAGAGGCACAGAAGTTTAGGCTCAAAACCAGTCAGAGGCACAGAAGTTTAGGCTCAAAACCAGTCAGAAACACAGAAGTTTAGGCTCAAAACCAGTCAGAAGCACAGAAGTTTAGGCTCAAAACCAGTCAGAAGCACAGAAGTTTAGGCTCAAAACCAGTCAGAGGCCCATAGGTTTAGGCTCAAAACCAGTCAGAAGCACAGAAGTTTAGGCTCAAAACCAGTCAGAAGCACAGAAGTTTAGGCTCAAAACCAGTCAGAAGTTTAGGCTCAAAACCAGTCAGAAGCACAGAAGTTTAGGCTCAAAACCAGTCAGAAGCACAGAAGTTTAGGCTCAAAACCAGTCAGAAGCACAGAAGTTTAGGCTCAAAACCAGTCAGAAGCACAGAAGTTTAGGCTCAAAACCAGTCAGAAGCACAGACGTTTAGGCTCAAAACCAGTCAGAGGCACAGAAGTTTAGGCTCAAAACCAGTCAGAAGCACAGAAGTTTAGGCTCAAAACCAGTCAGAAGCACAGAAGTTTAGGCTCAAAACCAGTCAGAGGCACAGAAGTTTAGGCTCAAAACCAGTCAGAAGTTTAGGCTCAAAACCAGACAGAAGCACAGAAGTTTAGGCTCAAAACCAGTCAGAAACACAGAAGTTTAGGCTCAAAACCAGTCAGAGGCACAGAAGTTTAGGCTCAAAACCAGTCAGAAGTTTAGGCTCAAAACCAGTCAGAAGCACAGAAGTTTAGGCTCAAAACCAGTCAGAAACACAGAAGTTTAGGCTCAAAACCAGTCAGAAGCACAGAAGTTTAGGCTCAAAACCAGTCAGAGGCACAGAAGTTTAGGCTCAAAACCAGTCAGAAGCACAGAAGTTTAGGCTCAAAACCAGTCAGAAGCACAGAAGTTTAGGCTCAAAACCAGTCAGAGGCCCATAGGTTTAGGCTCAAAACCAGTCAGAAGCACAGAAGTTTAGGCTCAAAACCAGTCAGAAGCACAGAAGTTTAGGCTCAAAACCAGTCAGAAGTTTAGGCTCAAAACCAGTCAGAAGCACAGAAGTTTAGGCTCAAAACCAGTCAGAAGCACAGAAGTTTAGGCTCAAAACCAGTCAGAAGCACAGAAGTTTAGGCTCAAAACCAGTCAGAAGCACAGAAGTTTAGGCTCAAAACCAGTCAGAAGCACAGAAGTTTAGGCTCAAAACCAGTCAGAGGCACAGAAGTTTAGGCTCAAAACCAGTCAGAAGCACAGAAGTTTAGGCTCAAAACCAGTCAGAAGCACAGAAGTTTAGGCTCAAAACCAGTCAGAGGCACAGAAGTTTAGGCTCAAAACCAGTCAGAAGTTTAGGCTCAAAACCAGTTAGAGGCACAGAAGTTTAGGCTCAAAACCAGTCAGAAGTTTAGGCTCAAAACCAGTCAGAAGTTTAGGCTCAAAACCAGTCAGAAGCACAGAAGTTTAGGCTCAAAACCAGTCAGAAGTTTAGGCTCAAAACCAGTCAGAAGTTTAGGCTCAAAACCAGTCAGAAGTTTAGGCTCAAAACCAGTCAGAAGTTTAGGGTTCTCAACAGTGCTCTGAGCAACAAGACGGTTTTATATCTGCGCTGCTGTTGCACCTCTTTAATGCTGCGCAGCTTTTTTAAACAGGCTGTCGGGGAACCTAAGTTTAAAAAACCCAGTTTGGCTCCAACATTACAACAAAATTTTAGGCCAGTATCCACAGTAGTTTGATAATAAACAGCAAAAGATATAGCAGATAAATCACAATAACTTTAACCATAAAGTGGAAATCATCGAGTCTACTTCACTGCTGTAGGACTGCATTTGGATAAAAGTACCTAATTAGCCATCACTACCTTTGAAATGTTTCTAAATACGACAGCCTCACAAGCAGATTTATTGCAGAGGGACACACTTTATAGAAGTATCTCCTTTAATGACGTGCTACTGTGTTACTGTAAGGCAGGGATGTCAAACTCCGGTCCTGCAGGTTTTAGCTGTTTCCTGCTCCAACACCTGATTCAGATCAATGCCTCATTAGCTGGTTTGTGCAGAACTTAACAATCTTTTGAAGAGATCCATTTAATCTGAATCAGGTGAAGCAGGGAAGCATCTAAAACCTGCAGGACAGCGGCCCTCCAGGACCGGAGTTTGACATCCCTGCTGTGAGGGGTTAAAATCAGATCTAATTTGGAATCAAACAAAAGTTATAAGAAAATGTGCAAATCGATTGTTGTCTTTAGGCAGCCTGGATCGGTCTGTATACCAACGGCTGGAGCTGGTCGATGTCAGACAGAGATTTCCACCCACGCGATGAGGCTGAGTTCAGAAACTGGGGGACCAGAGAACCAAATGGCCCCTGGAACACGATACAGTGTGGACAGGTGTTTAAAAGTGGACGCTGGAATGATGCACCTTGCCACTGGCTCTATCACGCAGTCTGTTCTGATGTCAATGGTGAGGATTTTAACCATTAAACAAGTCATTTAAAGGTTCTCTAGTTGCTTCCTTTCTCTGCTTTTATTTGCTTGAACTTGTGCATGTTCTCTCTGAGCACTGCCACCACCCAAAAACACGCCTGTTAGGTTTATTGGGGATCATACACCGACCATAAGCTCCCCGGGCGCTGTGATTGGCTGTGATTGGTTGTGATTGGCTGTGATTGGCTGTGATTGGCTGTGATTGGCTGTGATTGGCTGTCCACCGCTCCAGAGTACGGCATCTGTCTCCTGTGCACGTGTGCTCAACAATTCAATTCAGTTTTATTTATAAAGCACCAAATTACAACAATTGTCATCCCAAGGCACTTAAGTAATAAAGTCCAATTCAAGCCAATTGGAATTCAATTCATTGTGATCATAATCCAATTAATTCATATGGAGCCAATTCAAAAATAATATCCGAGCTAAGGAAACCAACAGATTGGACCGAAACTTGTCTTCAGTCCAATCTCCCGTCCTGAGCCTGAGGGACTGTGGAAAGGAACGACTCCCTTTAACAGGAAGGAACCTCTGGCAGAACCAGAACCAGGAAGAAACCTCTGGCAGAACCAGAACCAGGAAGAAACCTCTGGCAGAACCAGGAAGAAACCTCTGGCAGAACCAGAACCAGGAAGAAACCTCTGGAAGAACCAGAACCAGGAAGAAACCTCTGACAGAACCAGAACCAGGAAGAAACCTCTGACAGAACCAGAACCAGGAAGAAACCTCTGGCAGAACCAGGAAGAAACCTCTGGCAGAACCAGAACCAGGAAGAAACCTCTGACAGAACCAGAACCAGGAAGAAACCTCTGACAGAACCAGAACCAGGAAGAAACCTCTGGCAGAACCAGGAAGAAACCTCTGACAGAACCAGAACCAGGAAGAAACCTCTGGCAGAACCAGAACCAGGAAGAAACCTCTGGCAGAACCAGAACCAGGAAGGGTGGCCATCCGCCTGGACCAGCTGGGGTTTGAGAAGACAGAAAAGAGGGAAAAGAGGGGGAAAAACACCATAACACCATTCAAAGGATACCTGCTGGAACAGGGAAACACAAGTTAATAACCACAATAATGTCACATGGACATAAAATCATTTAGAAATTAAACAGGGGAAAAAGAGAGGAAAGGTGTGACAGATGAGGTCCCCCAGCAGGCTGGGCCTATAGCAGCAGAACTATGGGATGTTTCAGGCTCACCTGAGCCACCCCTAACTATAAGCTTTATCAGAAAGTTTTAAGCCTAATCTTAAAGGTAGAGAGGGTGTCTGCTTCCTGGACATTTATTGGCAGCTTATTCCACAAGAGAGGGGCCTGATAACTGAAGGCTCTGCCTCCCATTCTGCTTTTAGGGGCCTGATAACTGAAGGCTCTGCCTCCCATTCTGCTTTTAGGGGCCTGATAACTGAAGGCTCTGCCTCCCATTCTGCTTTTAGGGGCCTGATAACTGAAGGCTTTGCCTCCCATTCTGCTTTTAGGGGCCTGATAACTGAAGGCTCTGCCTCCCGTTCTGCTTTTAGGGGCCTGATAACTGAAGGCTCTGCCTCCCATTCTGCTTTTAGGGGCCTGATAACTGAAGGCTCTGCCTCCCATTCTGCTTTTAGGGGCCTGATAACTGAAGGCTCTGCCTCCCATTCTGCTTTTAGGGGCCTGATAACTGAAGGCTCTGCCTCCCATTCTGCTTTTAGGGGCCTGATAACTGAAGGCTCTGCCTCCCATTCTGCTTTTAGGGGCCTGATAACTGAAGGCTCTGCCTCCCATTCTGCTTTTAGGGGCCTGATAACTGAAGGCTCTGCCTCCCGTTCTGCTTTTAGGGGCCTGATAACTGAAGGCTCTGCCTCCCATTCTGCTTTTAGGGGCCTGATAACTGAAGGCTCTGCCTCCCATTCTGCTTTTAGGGGCCTGATAACTGAAGGCTCTACAACAGGTGCCGACCTGGATGGATCTGATCTTGATCTTAATCTTAAGAGTATACCACGGATGGGGATGGGCTGAACCCTGAACTGGATCAAGGGGATATAGAAAATTGATGGATCCATTGATGAGCAGTTAGAGCAGTTCCCAAACAGGGTGATGCTAAAAGATGTTTAAACGTGTCGCTGCATCCTTTAAAACTCAGTTTTGGTGCTTTTGTATAATGTCAGATGTCCAGCACCTTTTTTTTTAAGCTGTTCACATGCGAACACCTTGAGAAAACAGCTGCATCCAGCATTTTTCTCCACAGTGCTCCAATGAGAGACTGTTGAAAAACTAAAGGGAAAGGAGTTCAATGTGGACTCTTTCACGGTGGGAACCGGCAGAGATGTGCACGAGAGCTTATAGTTACAGCTCTTCACTCCAGTGTTGTTCTATTTTCAGGACAGAGAGCAACTTTCTTCTACGTCAGCACGAAGATGAACTGGACCCAGGCTCAGAACCACTGCAGAGAGCATCACACAGACCTGGCCAGCGTGAGGAACATGGCCGAGAACCAGCAGATAGTAGCTGTGAAGCCGACTCATGCAGCAGTCTGGATCGGTCTCGTTAAAAACCCCTGGATGTGGTCAAATGGAGCGAAGGTCTCATTTAGTTTCTGGGGAAGTGGAGAACCTTATTCCAGGGCAGAGAATTGTGTGGCAGCAAACTTTGGATCCTCTGGAAGATGGCAGGACTGGAGTTGTGACACCAAGGCACCATTTATTTGCTACGAAGGTGAGTCGTGATTAATTTAGTCTTTACTTTTGTTTATGGATGTATTTTACTTGAATTGAACTTGTTTGTTAATATTTAGCTAAAAGGTGCAAGAAATGACATGAAAATGTAATCTGGACACCATGGTAGCATGTTAGCATGTAGTATGTTAGCATGTAGTATGTTAGCATGTAGCATGTTAGCATGTAGTATGTTAGCATGTAGCATGTAGTATGTTAGCATGTAGTATGTTAGCATGTAGCATGTAGCATGTTAGCATGTAGTATGTTAGCATGTAGTATGTTAGCATGTAGTGTGTTAGCATGTAGTATGTTAGCATGTAGCAAGTTAGCATGTAGTATGTTAGCATGTAGTATGTTAGCATGTAGTATGTTAGCATGTAGCATGTTAGCATGTAGTATGTTAGCATGTAGCATGTTAGCATGGCAACATTTACAATGTCGTGGATATGAAAATAAAGTTTTGTCTCAAAGGTTTCACCTGCTGATGGTGTGACAAGAAACTTACCTTCAGTATCTGCTTTCAAATGGTTAATCCATCCATTACCTGCTGACAGGTCGTCCAAAGAAAACAGGGCAGGTGTGAGAAAGATTACGGTGCAAAACAAAGACAAGGAGAAAGGGAGACCTGAGGGAGGTGATGAGAAAAGGCAGGAAGCGAAGCTCAGCATGATGCACGAGAGGAAGAGTTAAAAAACAAACAGCCAAACTGTTAGAGCTGGAGGAAACTGGAAAATATATGTGATAAGTAGGTTTATTTAGGGGGGGGGACAACCAGGAAACTGGGAAAAGGATTCAGGGTCCAGGTCTGCGGGGAAGGAGGTTCTGGGTTGGTGTGGGTGTCATGTCCAGGAGATTCTGTGCTGGTTTCGGTGGAAGGCTGAACGCCAGAGCAGGCATCGCTAACCCACTCAAGAGAGACAGTCATCTGGCACTGGAGCACAGGAGGGAGCAGGCTTTAACCGGTTTAACTCGACTGATGAGGAGGTGTGAGGGCGCTCCTCCAAGCCGCCCGGCCAGCCTGAAACAAACAAAGAAGACCAGCCGGCCCCCAGGGACCAGTAGAAATGTATAAATGAATGAAAAACCATAATCACCCCACAAACAAAAGAACAGCACGAATAAGACCTCCGAACATGAAGTTATGAACAGAAAATACAGTGAAATATAAAAACGAGCCGGACAGGAGAATGTTTGGTGCGTTAACGCCTGCAGATGACGGTTTCTGAGTTGGAGGACAGACCTGGAAGATGTTCCTGATTCAGTCTGCTGCTTGTTTTCAAAGACCTCGTGCCTTATTCAAAGCAAGTGGTGCGAGTGAGGCTGGTGAGAAGCTCCTCTGTGGACCTGAATGACCCTGATGTGCAGGAAGACTTACTGCGACAGGTAAAACACGCCCATCAATCCAGCTGCTGGAAAAATTATACAGTTATACTATGACAGAAGAGTCCCTCCATCTTTTACTCTTCTATTATTCAAGCAAAAGTGTTTTGACTCTGGTACTAGTCTTTCCCATAATATTAACTGGTGAGAAGCACCTTTTATGTTCCTTCCCATAATAATGAATGGGGAGAAAAGCCTTTTCTCATAACATTGTGTGGTCAGCATAAACAACATAAATAGCTGGAGCACCATTTTGTTAGTCAGACAACTCTGAGCAGCTTCCTGAGCAGGTTTTGCCGACTCGTCTCTTTCTTGCAAGAAATAAATGTTTTGTGTTAATCCAGCGACTCTGAGCCTAATTCTACAGAGAATTTTTCTAACACCAGCAAAGACAGTAGCTCGAGCCTCTCTGGGAAGGCTGATTAAATTCTGATTCTCAAAGCATTTTACTGTAAAAATGGATATTTCTTCATTTAAACTGAAGATAGGGACTGGATACTGTAGTGGTATCATTGCCACCTTCCATGTGGGAGACCTGGGTTCAAATCCCCTGCATGAAAGGTATTACCTCCAGTAGAGGTCCTTAGGCAAGACCCCCTTACCCTACCTGCCTACCTGTAAGTCGCTTTGGATAAAAGTGTCTGTTAAATACATGAACATAAACACAGATGTTCTTTGAAGGCACAGCAGCTGTTTGGGTCTTCTAATAAGATTCAGTCAAACTAATGACATCAGGCTGGAACACACACCTTAAAACTTAAAACTCAGCCTAAATGGACCTATAGTCATCACCAGCTGTAAATAATGATGTTTCCTTTGGTTTGGTCCAATAGTACAGCTTCAAGATAAGGAGAGAACCGAGGAGAGAGTTTTTCTCCGAGAGAACGAGGTGTTTTATTTGTGTTTCAGCTCAAACAGAAGCTGAAGGATCAGGGGGTGAATGGAGACATCAGACTGAGCTGGAGGAGGCAGGCGGATGGAAAGATCTTCCACAAAGACGAGGAGGAGGCCGGGGAAGAAGAGCGAGGATAACGAGCGTCGCTTCCAGGAAAGATCTGTGTGTGTTGAACTCTAAAAAAGAAACTTAACAAAGCAAACTATCTGATAAAGAAACACAAAGAACACTTTGGGGGAATGAAAAGAAGAAGCTGAAAATGTAGAAAATGGTGGAAAAAATGGATTTTAATGAGGACTCAGTTCCAGATGTTCGAGTCCAGCAGCTGGTTCTGCATCATATGTTAAACTCAGACCCGTTCAATACACAGTTTTTTACGTTTGGATGCAGCTTTGATTCTCTTTTTGGTTGTTTTCCGTGTGTGAAGTAGTTTTCAGTGGTTCATACTTAGTCTAAGATTAATGTTCACGAGCCCCTCTGATTAAAGGTCTTCAGCATGATGATCTTCTGAGGTCAGAGCTCTTACTCTCTTAAAGAAAAGCTTTTAGATAATTGCCTCTGATGATATGAAGTATTTAAATGTTGAATTTATCTCATTAATTCTAAAAGTCAACAAGAAACTGAAATCTTTAGAGATGTAAAAGTTGAGACGCGGAGCAGGAACATCTGTTGGCATCAAATAAAAAGTATGTGAACCCTTTTCATGGTTTAAAGATGTTATGAGCAGTTTGTTGGCTATTATATAGGGTTATATATATATATATATATATATATAGGGTTTAACTGTGTGTGTGTTAACTGTTTGGCAGACAGGGTTGGAACCAGGGACGGGAATTGATAAGAATTTAGCAATTCAGGTTCCATTATCGATATCGCGTATCGATTCGGTTACTTATCGATTCTCTTATCGATTCTTTTATCGATGTCGCATATCAATTCGGTTACTTATCTATTTACTTATCGATTCTTTAATCGATTCTTTTTCGGTTCGCTTATCGGTTCTCATCCAGTTATATCTAGTACAAATGGCTTTGGTTGCTCTAACACTTTAATTTCAAGTACGCACCAACATTTTGGACTCAACTTCAACTAAATCAAAGCTGGCTTAAGCTGAAAAACAAAACTGAAGCATTCAGAGTCCCTTTCACTGGAACTAAAGGGGCCAAGCCCAGCTCCTGAAGAACAACCCCACACCATAATCCCCCCTCCACCAAACTTTACACTTGGCCCAATGCAGTCAGATACGTACCGTTCCCCTGGCAACCGCCAAACCCAGACTCCTCCATCAGGTTGTTAGATGGAGAAGCGTGATTCTTCCCTCCAGAGAACGCGTCTCCACTGCTGTAGAGTCCAGCGGCGGCAGCTTTACATTGTGTTACCGGTACCAGACCCAAGGGAAATCTGGACCAGCAGCAAGGATTACATAGGCTACTGTAACTGCTCCTTTATTTCTGACACAATGCAAAATATAAACTCAACATATTGCACAAAAGAAATTGGTTTAACTTGTAATATGCCTCAACACATACAATCCTACTTACACTTATCCTACACTAACATCATATAAACATTTGTACGATTACCATCTCTCTCTTCCACACACATGTATGGACGACACTCAACAAAATGGCGCCATAACCCGCGCGTGTCGTTTGAACCTGGCGTTTCGGATTAAAGCTTCGACGCCGCTGACAGATGCTTTTAACGATAGTTTCACACATTTCTCATGTTACATATCGCTGCTGTTGCTTAAACTCTTACCACCAACACTCAGTGAAACTAAGTAGATGAAAACAACTCACCTCACCGACGCACGGCGGGACAATTAACTCAAACTAAACTTAAAACACACTCCACTCAAAATTATCTCCTAACCCTACAGAAGCACTCACCTTAGTTATGGAATTATGCTGAATACCGAAACATTCATTTTTACCGTACCTGTGAATTAACCAGGAGAGTTCGCGTTGCTCGTGCTCGTTTATTTCTGAGCTGCGCGTGAGCGGAGTCAGGCAGCTATTCTCCCTGTGAAATCCACAGCAGCACGAGAGCACCACCTATGGCGTAACTGTATGCTACTTCGATGTATGTGAAGTGTATTAAATGTCAACTGCAAATACATGTATGAATAATTCAGTTATTTACAAAAAATAAAGGACGTGCCAGTTTACATTAAAAAAATGAATTTTCCTACCTATTACAATTGCACCTGGTGATGTATGGTTTGGATGCAGTTACCATGGAAACCCGTTCCATGAAGCTCTCTACGCACTGTTCCTGAGTCGGTCCTGGAGGGCCGCTGTCCTGGAGGTTTTAGATGTTTCCCTGCTTCAACACACCTGATTCAGATCAAATGGATCTCTTCGAAAGGTTGTTACGTTCTGCACAAACCTGCCAATGATGCATTGATCTGATTGATCCTATTGATATGATATGATGCACGATATTAAGCTACCGGAAATATTTTACAACATGACTTCCAGTTTCTCACAAAATAAAGTTCCGTTTTTTTCAAAATAAAACCCCCGGTGCTTAAAATTGTAAAATGACAAGAAATAATGATCAGATATGAATACAAATGATTATTTAACCCTTTTTCAGGCGGGTTACACATGCAAAACAAACGAAGCTCTGCGATGGTCACAAACAAAGCTTCTAATCATCCAAATTAGAGGTCGACGAAAGGAAGTTTCAGTTTGCTGAATAAATGCTGTCAGCAGGTGTTGTTGGGCTTGTTTATGGGTGAACTAAGCTGGGTCGTCATGTGTGACCATGAAAATGAAACCGTAAGATGTGGGGAGGCGAACACGTGCTAATGTCCAAATACTTTTGACATGGAGGCGTTCACGTTGAGGCTCTGGTGGTTTCAAACTGCTTCCCCTCCTTTCTCTCTCACACAAACACACCCGCCGCTACTTCCTCTTCACATATAATTAGTTTCAGTTGATCGATTTTTCTACACAGAAACAGAACTATTAGGTCCCTGAAGTGTTTCCATTATTAATCTGTTTTATACCAACTTATCTTCCACTGGAGGGTGGTTACTTATTTCCATATTTAGGCTCAAGCAATGCTTGAATTCTGTGTTTTTCCTCCCCTTTTCCTCAGCTCCCTCCCTTCACCTCATTCATCCTCCTCCACAGTTAAACTCCCGGTTGCCTTCGCTCTTTGTCAGATCCTCGTCCTTGTTTATCCACCTGTTGCTCTGCCGGTTCTGTGTGGCGTTACAGTCTGGTTTAGTTTTCACAGGTTCAGTTTTGTGGTGTTGGCTGCGATTTTTGCTGCAGTTCCCAGTAAACTGGGTTTAGTTTCCTCTTTACCTGTTATGTGTCAGCATCTGGGTCCTCTTTACCTCTTTACTCGCCTGCAAGTTCCTGCTGTTGCAGAAGGTTTTGAGCTGAGGATTTGGAAGTAAATCAATCATGACAGCAACTTCCTGAATTCAACTTCCAGCAACAGGAACTCCTTTGTTGTTTGGCTGCATCACAGATGAACAAACTTAAGTTCAGCTTTCTTTGTGCCTGAACTGCGTGTGAATGTGAACAGACCAGGCTGTCTCAGATAATTTCACTCTGTGAACCAGATATTTACATAAATATCTTTATTTCTCTATATTCCTAACCTTAACCCTGATTAGATAAACGCCAAATCGCTACTTTATCTTCACTCGGGAAGATGAGGTTGAGCAAAAGTTAAAAATCAAATATGCACTTCAGTGAGGTTTTGAGTATTTATTGATCTGTTTTCAGATAGTTGATTAAGACATGATGAGATTCCCGGGATCTAAACGTTTACTGAACTCAAAATAAGGAAAATCGTTTTAAATTGCTCCTGGTTGCCATGGTTGCCATGTTTGGATGCTGAGCCTGAAGAGTTTGAAATGTGTAAAGATGCGTTTTACAGGATTTTCCTATTTGACCGTCCTGCTTTAGGGGTACCGAGACACATGAAACCGGGTTGTAAATTAGACAAAGAGACAATCCTCAAACACCGCTGCTGTTATCCTGCATTTGATGGCAAAATATCAATCAATATCAGATTTCATTGGCTGGAATTTGGGAAACATTTCCCCAAATATCAGTTTAAATGGACAGATTTGATCAAATGCTGTTTAAGAAAGGACCCAAACAGAGGAGCATAGAAGAGGCTGGCAGGTGTAAAACTAAAGTAAACTTTAATAGAAAAGAAAAATGTAAAACACATCGTCACCCTCCTGTCTCTACATTTATTTACATGAATCATAGTACGAGTGGATGAAAATGATCTCTTTTATGTTGCGTCTGCTTGAAACTGAGAGACAGAAGTCTCTCTTTTCATAAAGGATGGGTCTGATGGTTTCTTGTTGTAAAGGAGATAATAAAAGAGGCACTGAGGTCACTTTCCTGAGCCTTTTAGAGAATCTAAACAGCTTTTTATCATGGCTACCACTGAGACACACCCAGTCAGTTTGGAACCTCCCGAAGCAAAAAGTCTGTTTGATCGGCCTCCAGCTGTGAAACAAAGCAGAACGCAAAGGAAACGTAATCCTAAAATAAAACAGGAAGTAACACCAGAGGACAAAACTAAAACACAACAACAGTCTCTGACTTCTCATTTCTGAAAGTAGCATTACTCTATTATTATTATTATTATTAAGGTCAACCAAACAATGCGCCGTCATGACAACGCTGACTTCAACATTTAATAAATAAGTCACTAAATGGTGACGTGTGAAAAAGCAGAAATAAAAGCAGCTTGAACTGCAGTGCATGTGCACACTTGGGATTATTTTTAGCCGTTCAAACCAGCTTCTGTGTGGCCTCTGACAGAGTGAAGGTGGCAGCAGAAGCTGAAGCTAACGCACGTTGGAGTACAGCGACTCCTCCACAGCACGGCTGGCCGGGGAGCTCACATCCACCCGAGGCACCGAGTACACCACATCGTCTGAGATCCCACGGGAGGCTGTGACAGGAGAGGCAGAGTTTGACTTGGAGAAAGCCACCTGTGTGTAGACGGGTTGATGCTCTTCAGCCTGAGGAAAGAAAATCAAAAAAACAGGTGAAACAGGACAGAAACGTGTCTGATTCTGATGATCTGTTGACACAAACTGGCTCAGAGACAGTTCACAAAGTAACAGCAGCTGTTTTAAATCCATCCGCCATCATTTCCTAAACCTAACCAAGAGGACGCGACGCCTGAAGCTAACCAAGCAGAAAATCTATGAACAAACTTTGGTTTCCTGTTTGCAGATGAGGCAGATTTCTCCATCTCTTTCCCAGCAGCTTTATAAGTAAAAGCTTCAGGTGATGTCAGTAACTCAGAAGGACATTTTGCCTTCATATCACATCTGAGGAGCTTTACCCTCGAGTCCTGACCTGAGGTCCTTGTCCTCCAACTCATGATGGCGGCTGAAGAGTCGAGGAGAGGACTCAAGGAGAGAGGATTGTAAGGGCGGGGTCTCAATGAGCCCAAAGAGGTGATGTCATTGCTCTATTTCAAACAGCTTTCCAAACTTTTTACTGTTGGGGTTTGCTTTGGATTTTAGGATTTCCAAAGTGGACCTTGAACGCACCATGAAGACTTAAGTTTCCAGTCACAGCTGATGTTTCCGAAGCGATAAGCGTAACTTTACTTCTTAGTTTTCGCTGGAGACTGTTGTCATGGTGACAGCTGTGATTACATCATCAGCGGACAGCCGCGGTCAGACCGCCTGCAGAAGTGATGAAGAAAAAGGAAGTGCGTCTGTTGCTCTCACCGTGGGAGAGGAAGTCACGGTCTGACCAACATGTTACTCCATTTCAAGCTAGCTGCCTTTCTGACGAAATGTGAGCGTGTTGTCCAGTCGGGGGTCATTGCAAACAAGTCATCTAACGCAGCATCAGACTATGTAGAAGTGTAACATTTGATTTTTATATCCACTGAAATATTAGAGCTGTTGTAAAATAGCTACAATCACCTGTCCAGGTATTTGTCTTTAACACAGGATTAAAAACCCTCTTACAAAGGCTGTGCATCCTCATTCAGAGCTGCTCCTGCGGCCTCTCCTCTGCAGAAAAGGTAAAGTAGCTCACAGGCAGGATGATGAAGAAGAAGAAGAAGTGCATGTGTTTGAGACGACAGGACCTTTGGTGGAAGGACAGAATCTGACCCTCTGGGGATCACAACGGGCTGGAAACTGACTGTTGTATGAATAAAATGGCCGACAGCTGATGAACTGATGAACAAATGAAACCTGATCAAGTTTTACAGGATGCAGCTCAAACCGTTTGCTTACTTTGTGCTGAGGACTAACTGCCATGACTAAGCTGTAGTCGTCACTGGTTTCAGCTCCAGTTGCTTCGACGAACGAGGCACAAGAGTAAACTGTGGAGATTTCTGCAGGAGGAGCTCTCTCGCCGTCCTTTCTCTCACCCTGACACATTTTATTGGGATTCAAAAGAGGAATTAGTTTTGTGTTCATCTCAAGAAGCTTCACAAACACTAAAAATGAGTTTTAAGTTCCCGAAACTCACCTCAGTGACGGTTTCATACACTGTTTGCTGACCTGAAAGACACAAACACATTTTAGTTTCTTAAACGTTCTTAAAATAGCCCCATTTTTAAATTTCGTTCAGCATCAAAGTCGTTTTATGTCATTTCTACAGTTCCATAAATAAGTCAGAGTCTAACATTTACTCCCTGTGGAAAGCCTCTAATTCTCACACAAACTGTTGGTCCAGGTTTTATTGCCCCACAAACATCTTTGGACAAAAGGGATAAAGAAAAAGAAAGAAATCTATATTTTTGATTTGCTTCGTAATCATGTAGACTCGATTGATTTAGCTTCAAATGCTAATAACGGGATTCCCCACCAAAGAATCTGGAGTTCAAGTACCCCCTTGGTCCTGATAGTTGTGTTGTTGGGGGGGTATTAGCCCCTGGCAGGGCATACCCAGGCAAATTTGTCTCGGAAGAGGGGTCGGACAGAAAGAGATGCAAAGACCTCAATGGAGTAACCAGGAAAACCGACACCAGGGCACCCTTCTGGAGCCTGGCCAGGAGGAGGCGCTCGCCAGCACGATTCTTGAGATTCACCGATGGGGAAAGAGCCTGAGGTGTGTGAGGTGGAGCAGCACCAGAGATGTAGTTGGGCTTACCTCCACACACTGTGTGGGCTCTGCAGCTCCTGGAGAGGAGCTGGATTATCTCAGACTCTGGAGCTCCCAGAGGGAGAGGCGTCTGGCAGGTGTGAGGAAACTCCCAAGCCCCCAGCTGAGCGACTCTGTGTTGGAGTTCTGAGTGAGAGGGTCGTCTTCCTGTAGCTGCAGATCGCAGGAGGCAATCCTCCGATACAGTCAGAACAAGTTCAGAGTACTGGGCCTGATTGGAGCCCCGAGGTGGTGTCCTGGGTAGGGTGCATGCTGGAGATTCCTTCATTCTCCTAGGGGACTTCAATGCCCATGGGGGCAATGACATAGTGACCTGGAGATGGGTCCCTGCCTCAAGTGAAAGTTTAAGGATCTTGGGATCTTGTTTGCAAGCCATGGAGCAGAGGAGCTCCATCATACGGAGGGAGGAGCTCCACCATCCGGAGGGAGGAGCTCCATCATCCAAGGGGAGGAGCTCCATCATTCGGAGGGAGGAGCTCCATCATCCGGAGGGAGGAGCTCCACCATCCAGAGGGAGGAGCTCCACCATACAGGGGGAGGAGCTCCACCATCCGGAGGGAGGAGCTCCATCATTCGGAGGGAGGAGCTCCATCATCCAGAGGGAGGGGCTCCACCATTCGGAGGGAGGAGCTCTACCATCCAGTGGGAGGAGCTCCACCATCCGGAGGGAGGAGCTCCACCATTCGGAGGGAGGAGCTCTACCATCCAGTGGGAGGAGCTCCACCATTCGGAGGGAGGAGCTCTACCATCCAGTGGGAGGAGCTCCACCATTCGGAGGGAGGGGCTCTACCATCCGGTGGGAGGAGCTCCACCATCCGGAGGGAGGAGCTCCACCATTCGGAGGGAGGAGCTCTACCATCCAGTGGGAGGAGCTCCACCATTCGGAGGGAGGGGCTCTACCATCCGGTGGGAGGAGCTCTACCATCCGGTGGGAGGAGCTCCATCATCCGGAGGGAGGAGCTCCACCATTCGGAGGGAGGAGCTCCATCATCCGGAGGGAGGAGCTCCACCATTCGGAGGGAGGAGCTCCACCATACAGGGGGAGCTCCGAGTAGAGCCGCTCCTCCTCCACATAGAGAGGAGTCAGCTGATCTGGTTAATCTGGTTAGGATGCCTCCTGGTTTCCTTCCTTTGGAGGTTTTCAAGGCTAGTACCCTACTAGCCAGACCCAGAACACATGGAGGGCTTATATATCCCTTCTGGCCTAGAAATGTCACAGGATCCCGAAGAGGAGTTGGAGAGTGTTGCTCAGGAGAGGGATATCTGGGTTATGTATCTGTGTCCTGATGCCTCACCTTTCAGAGGTTTAGAAGATCTTCTCCTGCAGAATACCAGCAGAGCCACTAATAACAGGGCGACTGTGAAGACCAGAGTCAGACCCACAATCAGCAGCACATCTGCAGAAGTTTTAGAGGAACATAGAAGATTACGTCATTGTGGACTTTATAGAAGCTTTAATCTATCAGGCACCGCGTCTGGATGTACCTGTAGATGTTCTTCCTTCCTTCTGAGGCGGTACAGACTGGTCAGCTGTTCCAGAGGAGGCTGAAGGTGTGGAGCTTCCTGACCTGGAGCTGAAACTCTGTGTGGTTGTTGGTGTAGAAGCTGATGTGACGACGGTCGTTGGCGTAGAAGCTGATGTGACGACGGTCGTTGGTGTAGAAGCTGCCACAAAGGAAACAAACAAACAGAAAAAACACAAAAAATTATGAAAAAACAAGATGAAACATGAAATGAGCCTTAAATTTAAAGGCTGCTTGAGTGGATTTTGTGAGAAAATAATCAAATAGTACTTTTAATCTAAAAAAAAACATGCTTGTTGTAGTTTGTTTCATTGTTCCTGGAATAAAGATGGACATTACAGCTGGTGGAAAAATCCAATAAGCAGGATTGTTGTATCATACAGCACATCAGGTAGTTTACCAGCAGCTGTCAGTGACTGATGATAAAACATGTTTTAATCTTTCAGAGACATTCAGAGCATTTTGGTTCAGTAAAAACTCACCATCTGTGACAGAGATGGTGAATTCTGTGGATCCATCAAAGAATCCAGTTCTGTCCAGATAACATGTGTACCGCCCTGAGTCAGACTGGGTCAGCTGTGAGATGGTCACATACAGAACTCCTCCAACCAATGCCTCTACATATCTAATACTGTATCTGTCGCTTTGAACTCTGTCACCATCTGTCTGAACAAGAACATTTTCTTTTCCTTTTCCTCTGCAGAAGTACTTTGTGCTTCCATCAAAGTTAAAGGAACATCCGACTGTCAGAGAGCTTCCAGCTTCTCTGTAGAAGGGTTCTTCCTTGTCTCCATATAGCAGAGCTGTTAAAGAAGGAAAACAGGCAGGAGTTACTTTCTGTGCTGAAGATGATGCAGTCTGATCACATTAATCAGTTTCACACAGTTCAATCAGTCGGTGGCTCTAACAGCTCATCCAGCAGTGACAGGAAGTGGCTTTTTAAAGATTCCCTGCTTCATAATCCCCCCCCTCTGCAGAGTATTAGACTGAACTCTGTTTCATTTCATTAGTTTTGTCATTTAAATGCAACAATCAGTTCATCCTGTTTCTTTTGTAAAGGATGTGATGGCAGGTAAAGAGCAGAAGAACAGCTGAATACTTAACGAGCAGAAACCAGCATTTATCACTTTGAGCAGTTTAATCTGATATGAAGCAGAAAAAACATCAGGTTGTTTAAAACATCAGCAGCTGTCAGTGAAAACTGACACTTTTCCTCAGCTTGAATAGAAACTCACCGTCTACAACGAGTTTAAAGTCTCTGTATGAAGATCTGCCCAAACCACACCGGTACCGTCCTGAGTCAGACGTGGTCAGATGTTCGATGCTCACAAACAAAAAAGACGTTTCATCGTCATAATCAATCCTGTATCGTCCCCTTTGAGCTGTGTTAAGATCAGTTTCAATGAGTTTGTTTTCTCCTTCACAGCTTTCTCTGCAGAAGAACTTCCATGTTCCAGATGAATTAACGATGCATCCGATTGTGACGTCGTTTCCAATGACTTCATAGAAACGTTTCAGTCCTTTAACAGAACCGCTGTTTCCAGCCTGCAGAGCTGCAGAAGAGATGAAGCATCAACAGTTTAAGGTCTCATTTTAACTAAGAAACAGTGAAATCATTAGAAAGGTTCAGCAGGAGGACAGTTAAACATAAAACCAACACTTCGGTTTTTTTTATTTATCTATTTTTATTTTTTTTATTAATTAATTTCTTTTATGCCCATTTATTTATTTTTGCTTACAATATAAAACTAATAGAGCTGAACCGGACCGGGGGACAAGGAAAGAAGAAGAGGAAAGAAGAGGAAACAGAACAAAACTAGAAAGAAAAACCAGACAACCAGCTGCTACACCTGTAAAAAAAACAAAACAGACGACAATCCATGGACTCTGTTGGGAATCCAGCCTTAGAGCCACCAGGAGCTCCTGAAAGCAGAGAAAAAACAAACACAAACACACAAACAAACAAAAACAAGCACAAGAAGCGGCAATCGCATACAACACAACTGTGGATATAGATGACCTGAAACCACAGGATAACACATCAACTGCTTAGCGAGCTACTGGGCTAATGAATGTGTGTGAGAACATGCAACACCTGTGGCACAGGACCAACATGATAACCCTGCTTAGTTATGAGTGTATAAGTGTACAGGGCCACAATCCACAGCCCCCCCCAAGCAATCAGAAGCAGGCAGAGAGGGCCACAAGACCCAGGCCACCAGCAGCCCCCACAGAGCACAGAACCCAGGAAGCCCACCGCAGGGACAACCAGGCATCCACCCAGAAGACTGCAGAGGAAGCCCCCGGACAGAGCCCCATAAGCATAGGACAGAGGCCCCATAAGCACAGGACAGAGCCCCCATAAGCATAGGGCAGAGCCCCCATAAGCATAGGGCAGAGGCCCCATAAGCATGGGGCAGAGCCCCCATAAGCATAGGGCAGAGGCCCCATAAGCATAGGACAGAGGCCCCATAAGCATAGGGCAGAGGCCCCATAAGCATGGGACAGAGCCCCCATAAGCATAGGGCAGAGCCCCCATAAGCATAGGGCAGAGCCCCCATAAGCATGGGACAGAGCCCCCATAAGCATAGGGCAGAGGCCCCATAAGCATAGGGCAGAGGCCCCATAAGCATAGGGCAGAGGCCCCATAAGCATAGGGCAGAGGCCCCATAAGCATGGGACAGAGCCCCCATAAGCATAGGGCAGAGGCCCCATAAGCATGGGGCAGAGCCCCCATAAGCATAGGGCAGAGCCCCCATAAGCATAGGGCAGAGGCCCCCCGGGAGCCAGGGGCAACAGCCCAGCGACCCCGCTAGGCCCCAGCTGCCCAGACATGGGCCGTGCACCGGACCCGGGCCCCAGGAGCCTGAGCGCCCCAAAACCCCCCGGCAGAGGCCCCACCCAATACCCAGGAGGGCCAAGCGCCCCAGACAGCCACACAGTGGGTCAGCGCCTGGCCAAGTGCGCCTGGCCAAGTGCCCTGGGAGCCAAGACGTGCCCACAGGTGGGTGAAGTCGCGACACACCGCCCCCCCTTCGGGAGAAGCACAAGCAGGCCAGACGACAGCAAGTCCCAGGCCCAATCATCATCCAGGACACACTTGCACGTCCCACACATCCACACAAAAAACACTTCTGTTTTTAGAGCGTAAAAAACTAAAGGTTCGAACATGAGACGCAAACCACTGAGAGCTCAACAGCCAGAATGACTTGATGCGGTTTCATTTAGTCTCACTCAGGTTTATATTTGTCTGCAGAACAAAAGAAGCAGAGCTGCAATAGAAACAAGATTCTGTCTGAACTGTTCTGTGCAGCTGAAGCTCTTCATGATGTTCTGGGTACTACTTATCAAACCTTTCTGAATATAAGCTTTGTTTTCATAGAATTAAAAACATTCTGAGGTTTTTGCAGCTAACAGCTTATTTTGAGGAAGTAACAAGTACTTGTACTCTTTTTTTTCTGGATCCCTTTTTCAAGTCCGAACAACTCAAAGGTCCATCTGTGCACCGACAGTTTCTTCTGTGAACACGAGCCTCAAAGAAATTACTTGGATAACTAATAAAACAGTTTCCGTATCAGAAACAAATTCCACAAGTAAAAACACCTGAATAAATATGAACTTTCTGTTTAAAAATGTGAATTTATCCATTAAAACCACTCAATATGACTCCAGTTATGATGTTTAATCATATGAACAAACCTACGGTGGGACTGAGGGTGAAAGAAATAAGAATAAATGTACTCACAGAGGAAGAAGAAGCAGAACAAAGTGCGATGGACGCTCATGTTGAGGCTCTGATGGTTTCCTGCTGCCTCTCTTCGTTCTTCACTTCCCTAACTGAAGGAGTTCCTCCTCCAGCCACGACAACACATCACTCCTCCTTCCTCCATCAGTCGCTACGTCAGCTGCTGACTCATTTATCTGTCACTTTACATTCAAACTGTTGATCACATTTGTTCAGACTTTGTTCAGACTGCATATATATCAGTGATCAGATGAATCTGTGGAAGCTTGTGTTGTGGTCTGTAAGTAACCCTCGTATCCACCAGAAATGAAGCCGTCCAGCAGTCAGACAGAAAGCAGTGATGTTGACCTTCAACACTTACTCAGCATCAACCAGTGACCACAGCCAGTGACAGGCTGGATCACAGCTGGTGCTGATACCGATGTTACACATAATAATTTGACCTTTTAGCCGATATCGATTGTTTTTGCAACTTATTTACATCCTTTATTATCCATCCATCCATTATCTGCCGCTTCTCCGGGGTCGTGTTGCAGGGGCAGCAGCTTTAACAGAGAAACCCAGGCCTCCCTGTCCCCGGCCACTTCCTCCAGCTCTTCCACGGGGACCCCGAGGCGTTCCCAGGCCATAGTCTCTCCAACGTGTCCTGGGTCTCCCCCGGGTCTCCTCCCAGTGGGACGGGCCCAGAACACCTCCCCAGGGAGGTGTCCAGGGGGCATCCGAACCAGATGCCACCTCATCTGACTCCTCTCAGTGATGAGGAGCAGCGGTTCTACTCCGAGCCCCTCCCGGATGACTGAGCTTCTCACCCTATCTCTAAGGGAGGCCCAGAAGCCCATTTCGGCCGCTTGTATCTGCGATCTCGTTCTTTCGGTCTCTACCCACAACTCGTGACCAAAGGTGAGGATGGGAACGTAGATTGACCAGTAAATACAGAGCTTCGCCTTCTGGCTCAGCTCCTTCTTCACATAGACGGGTCGGTGCAGAGCAACACTGCAGACGCTGCACCGATCCGCCCGTCAATTCAAGGTGCGCTTTAGGGTTAGGACTCTAATCCCGTGACCTTAGGGATAGGATAACTGGATAAATCTTTTTTCTAATAATGGCCTGGGGAAGGTCCGTTTCTAGGGTTAGGGCTATAGGCCTGTGACCTTAGGTTCAGGATAGCGTATTTTTCTAATAATGGCTTGGGGCAGGTGCGCTTTAGGGTTAGGGCTCTAATCCCGTGACCTTAGGGATAGGATAACTGGATAAATCTTTTTTCTAATAATGGCCTGGGCTGCACGATCCACCCGTCAATCTCACGCTCCGTTCGTCCCTCACTCGTGAACAAGACCCCAAGATACTTGAACTTCTCCACTCTGGGAAGGATCTCATTCCCGACCCGGAGAGGGCATTCCATCATCCTTTATTATCTGTAAAATAAAAGCAATGTGCAATATAAGAAAAATGAAAGCAGTTTCAGCTATTCTTCACAAAATGTTTGAATGAGCACAAACTCTTTCATATGGATGTAATAACCAACCCTTATTATAACCTTTCACATGACAACAAACATCCTCCATGTGAAAAATGACTGCTTCAAAAGCCCTTTTAACTTGTTCAACTGTTACCTAATCAATGAATTCTCAGGAATCGGTCGGTCCAACAAAATATTCTTGTGAAACATAAATTGCCTGCTGTGGGATTAGGCTGCCCCCTACTGGATGTTAGCTGAATCTGCAGCTGTCAGTTTCAGGGTAAAATCAATGCAGCATTACAGAAACATCGGTTCGTGTATCAGCCAGTACTGATACCAGACCCATATATCAGTGCTTCCCTAGTTTTAATGCTAGGGTGCAGAAACATTGGACAGAAAACAATGAAAAGCAGGGAACTTTTACAGCTGATCAATCAATCATTCAAACTTTATTTATAAAGCACTTTCATAAATTTAAAAAAGTAGCACAAAGTGTTTTACATGTTTAAAAGCAGCCCCAATCCCCACCCCAGCACATGCACAGACACATGCACACGCATGAATAGAATAATCTCAGAAACATGTGGCTGAATACAGAGGAGCTACGTGAGGAAACACCCTCACAGGAGGCCATCTGCACTGGGTGCTGCTCTCGACCCACGACCAGGACGCCTCCACCCAGTTGCACACCAAGCTACAGGCCAGTGAGGGGCCCACAGCACTGGAGCACTGCCACAGACCCCCCACCTGGCCAAGCCGATGTTCGATGTCCGATCACAGCCCCCAGCTCAGACGCTCAGAAAGCCCCCACCAAGGAAACACTGGGGATATGGAATAAAAGCAAAAACTACAAAGGCTAAGAACATGAAATAAAGAAATGAATTAAATAAAATAACAAAATGAAATAGCTCAAATGAACTCTGTTGTAAAAATAATAACATAATAAAAGCACTAAAATATAAATTTAACCTAAGAATACAAAATCAAAACCTCAGTCTTGTCCTGGTTGAGCTGTAAGACGCTTTCTGTCATCCAGGATCTGATGTTTAAAACACATTTAAAAAGGGCATCTATTGGCCCTGTGTCATCAGAAGACATCGATATGTACAGCTGGGTGTCATCCGCATAGCTGCGGAAAGTGATACTATGCCTCCTGATGACATTTCTGAGTGGGAGCATATACAAATTAAAAAGTACGGGGCCTAAAATTGAGCCTTGGGGCACACCACATTTAATTTCATGTGTCCTTGAGGAGCATGTGTCCAAATTCACTCTTTGACATAAGAACTAACCCATTGGAGGTTAGTACCAGAGAGACCAACCAGGTAAGGTGATACCTGAACAGAGGTGTGGTAGAAAACAAAACAGGAAGAAGAGCTACCAGAAATGCACAAATTACAACCCTTTCAAAGTAAAACAGGAAGTATCAGTGAAACCCATCATTAGTGACAGAGATTAAACAAATAAAACATAAAGAAGAGTGGAGACAGACCATCACACATGGTTGGGATCTATTTTCCCAAAAAGTTTGTCACTGATCAATAAATCTCTGCTCTTATCGGGTCTATCTGTGAATCATCAGCTGGAGTTTGAGATTTAATCTCCAGATCAGAGTCCCACTTTTTGCTTGTGAGTTTTCTGAGTAGAGTTTAGCCTTTGAATGCAGTTTTCTTCAGGTGGCAGCGCTGCTGAACAAGCTGCAGCCCTGACTCACAGAAACAGAGTCCAGCTCTTAATCCCTGTGATCTGTGAGTGTGGAGTAGATCTGGTTCTGGTCCCCGGTGGCAGGATTGAGGCTCTGGTAGGTGGAGTCCTCACATGTAGGTGGAGTGCAGTTCTCATAGTTGACGTTCTGAGAGACAAACAAGTGTTTTCCTCAAATGAAATGCAGCATAAAAAGCCTCATGCGCTGTCTAAGCAGCTACTCTGTGGTGGGAAACACTCACAGCGCTCCACTCTGAGCCTCTCAGTCTACAGTATCATTTGTGTCATGTGTCACATACGAATCTGATTCACCTTCTTACTTTGGGGTTTATGGAAAACTCTGCAAACTGTTCTATCTCAGCTTGACTGATTTATTTCAGTTTTACAGGAGCAATCTTTCAACAAAGAATTAAAGGACATTCACCTCCATGTTTGAGCTGTCTGACTTTCTTCTCGTCCTCAAACCTGTGGAAAAAAAACAGTATTTCACTGTGTTATAATGAGTAATTATTCAATGTGCACACAAGGCTGGAAGATCAGTGTTTCTGAGATGAAGTGACAAGAAAACAGCCGATAAGAAAACAGCTGATAACAAAACAGTCGATAAGAAAACAACCAATAAGAAAACAGTCGATAAATGTAAATGTTGTAAATGTTCATGCATTTAGACGCTTTTATCCAAAGCGACTTACAGGTAGGCATATAGGGGTCTTGCCTAAGGACCCCTACTAGAGTCATGCAGGGGATTTGAACTCAGATCTCCCACATGGATCATACCACTACACTATCCAGTCCTATAACAGTCTGATAACAAAACAGCCGAAAAGAAAACAATCGATAAGAAAACAGCTGATAATGAAACAACCAATAAGAAAACAGCTGATAAGAAAACAACCAATAACAAAACAGCTGATAACAAAACAGCCGATAACAAAACAACCAATAAGAAAACAGCTGATAAGAAAACAACCAATAACAAAACAGCTGATAACAAAACAGCTGATAACAAAACAACCAATAACAAAACAGCTGATAACAAAACAGCTGATAATGAAACAACCAATAAGAAAACCGCTGATAACAAAACAACCAATAAGAAAACAGCTGATAACAAAACAACCAATAAGAAAACAGCTGATAAGAAAACAACCAATAAGAAAACAGCCGATAAGAAAACAGCCGATAACCCGATAACCGGGGGTCAGGTCACAGGAGCAGCAGCTAAGAAGAGAAACCCAGACATCCCTGTCCCTGGCCACTTCTTCCAGCTTTTCCGGGGGACCCCGAGGCGTTCCCAGGTCAGCCGATAGACATAGTCTCTCTAAAGTGTCCTGGGTCTTCCCCGGGGTCTCCTCCGAGTGGGATGTGCCCAGAACACCTCCCCAGGGGAGTGTCCAGGAGGCATCCTAACCAGATGCCCGAGCCACCTCATCTGGCTCCTCGCGATAAGGAGGAGCACTGATTCCCCCTCAATCTTCCTTATGCCTGAACATCGTGTTCGTTATGGACAGTCCATGAAGAGCACAGAAGTCCAACAACAGAACACCACTCTGATTCAGATGGGGGGGGGGGCATTCCTCCCAATTACACCCTTCCAGGTCTCATTGTCATTGCCCAGGTGAGCACTGAAGTCCCCCAGGACAAGGAGTCTCCCGCAGGAGCATTCTCCAGTGCCTCATCCAGGGACTCCAAAAAAGGTCGGTAGTCTAAACCGCCATTTTGTGCGTAAGCGAAAACAACAGTTAGGACCCTGTCCCCCCACCCGAAGGCAGAGGAAGGCTATCCTCTCGTCCAGCCAGCTTCAGTAGCCGAGGATCAGACCACCAAGGTCTCCACCTTCCGCTGTTACCCAACTCACACTGCAACCGACCCCCTTGGCCCCTCCCACGGGTGGTGAGCCCGTCAGAAAAGGCATTTTTAGGTTTTTCTAATTGTTAACTGAACTGTGTCAGATTTTACAGGTTTTAAAATGTGGTGTCTTTGTTCTGCTCTGAGTATCTACTTTCATTTCAGCATTTGTAACATTTCATGAGGAAAATCAGTTGTGACTCATAAACATTCTTCTTCCGGCTCTCAGCGAAGGTGGTCGCATTTCTACTCTCTCCCATATCTCTCCTGCTTCTCTTGTCTTGTCCGGTCCTATATACTCCTGGGAGAAGTGGAGGGTCGTGTGCCTGGCGATTCTTTCCATTGAAGACACGGAGGATCTATACATATTCGGAACCATGACAACGGGCTTTCTGCTGATTGGATTAGGCATTGCCCTGATGTATCGCAAAATTCGGAAGTCAGAGACAGCGGTCACAGGCCCCAAGCTGTCCTGCATGTTTGAATCGGTGGGCGGAGCTATTGGCTCTCAGACTGTGGTCATTAACCGCATTATGGAAACATCTTGGAGACGCTGGTGCCTTTGCAAAGTCATATGGATAGTTTTTGTGACCAGAATGGACAAACGGAGTGAGTCGTGTCCATTGAAAACGACTACTCGCCCTAACCAACTATCATAATCTAATCTGCATTCCTGCTCTCCTTGGCTAAGGCCGCTGCTGAAACAACTGTCCAGAAATCACTGCTGTGAGACGCTCTGAACTACTTCTCCCCCTCCCTTCTTCTTGGACACCTGGTGATGGTTGACTCCGACTGGGACCCAATGAAGGACTTCTCCATGGCAACCTGCTGTGGTATCACGATGACATCCTGTGAACTGAAACATTGGTTGAGAGCCAGACATAGCAACTCTCTGGGCTTACCCCCATCCCACGCCTTCGAATGTCTTGAGTTTTTTATGTGTGAAACGAGCAAAAGTTTGTTTATGTTTTGAGTTTTTATGTTGGATGGTGACCTATGTTACTGTTCTTGATGTGCTGAGGTTTTTCTCCCGGCCCTCGATGGCTGCGACCCTTCTTCACATACTGGAGTTGGATAAACGCCATTTCAATCTGCGTGTAATGTTGTAATGCTTGCTTGACAATAAATGCTTCTGATTCTGGTAAACAGATGTTTTTATTGACATGTAAGAGTTTATATTTTACGACTAGTTAATTTTAAGTTAATTTTTAATCATCTCACTGAGTGTGTGATGTGCTGCCTCACCTTTCAGAGGTTTACAAGATCTTCTCCTGCAGAGTACCAGCAGGGCCACTGATGACAGGATGAATGTGACACCCACAGTCAGACCCACAATCAGCCGCACATCTGCAGAAGTTTGACAAGTTGTTTTACTCTGACGCCTCCTGCTGGATCAGCTAAATAATCACAGACTATATGGCTGCAGAGGGAATGCACACACTGTATATCCACATGGTAAATGTCAGTGTTAACAATCATACATCAAAATGCTTTCAGATCCAACATAAACAGAACTCAGGAGACCTGTGCAGTTCGACTCTGACACATAGAGACTGAGTTACAGATTCTGTTAGAGTTCTTCATCGATATGAAACCAATTCTGAGAAAAACACCCATCTTTGGCTGATAGTGGCACAAAAAGTCCCACAGTAGGACACAGAAACTCAAGCTTTAATCTATCAGGCACAGCGTCCGGATGTACCTGTAGATGTTCTTCCTTTATGCTGAGGCGGTACAGACTGGTCAGCTGTTCCAGAGGAGGCTGAAGGTGTGGAGCTTCCTGACCTGGAGCTGAAACTCTGTGTGGTTTTTGGTGTAGAAGCTGATGAAGCTGCCACAAATTAAACAGAAAAAGCACAGAAAACTAAGCAAAAACAAGATGAAACATGAAATGAGCCTTAAATTTAAAGGCTGCTTGAGTTAATTTTGTGAGAAAATAATCAAATAGTACTTTTAATCTAAAAAAAAACATGCTTGTTGTAGTTTGTTTCATTGTTACTGGAATAAAGATGGAGATTACAGCTGGTGGAAAAATCCAATAAGCAGGATTGTTGTATCATACAGCACATCAGGTAGTTTACCAGCAGCTGTCAGTGACTGATGATAAAACATGTTTTAATCTTTCAGAGACATTCAGAGCATTTTGGTTCAGTAAAAACTCACCATCTGTGACAGAGATGGTGAATTCTGTGGATCCATCTGTGGATCTATTGTTAAACCTAGTTCAGGTCAGCGAAGCCCCATCCCCACCATGTTGATATTGCACCGCTTCCCCCCATGAGTGACCAGATGCTGGACCAGAATCTCTTCAAGGCCATCCGGACGTCGTTCTTAATGTTCTCACCGAACTCCACCCTGAGCAACCGCTTGGCCCATCGATACCCATCGGCTGCTTCCAGAGTCCCACTGGCCAAAAAGGCCCAATAGGACTCCTTCTTCAGCTTGACGGCTTCCCTCACTGCCGGTGTACACCAGCGGGTTTGGGGGTTGCCACCACGACAGACACTGACCACCTTACGGCCACAGCTTTATGTTTATGCATTTAGCAGACGCTTTTATCCAAAGCGACTTACATTGGTAGGCAGTCAGGGTAAGGGGCCTTTCCTGAGGACCCCTACTGGAGGTAGTACCTTTCATGCAGGGGTTTTGAACCCAGGTCACCCACATGAAAGGTGGCAATCTTACCACTACACTATCCAGTCAGCTGCCTCAACAATGGAGGCACGACATATGGCCCATTTGGACATAATGTCCCCGACCTCCCCCGGGACATAATCGAAGCTCTGCTGGAGGTGGGAGTTAAAGCTCCTTCTGACAGGGGATTCCACCAGACATTCCCACTAGACCCTCACCATATGTTTGGGTGTGCCAGGTCTGATCGGCATCCTCCCCCACCAGAGGAGCCAACTCACCACTAGGTGGTGATCAGTTGACAGCTCCGCCCCACCTGAGTGTCCAGGATATACAGCCGCAAGTCCGACGACAACCACAAAGTCGATCATCGAACTGCGGCCCAGTGTGTCCTGGTGCCAAGTGCACATGTGCACACCCTTATGCCTGAACATGGTGTTCGTTGTGGACAGTCCATGGCGAGCACAGAAGTCCAACAACAGAACACCATGTTTATGTTTATGTATTTAGCAGACGCTTTTATCCAAAGCGACTTACAGGTAAGGGGGTCTTGCCTAAGGACCCGTACTAGAGTCATGCAGGGGATTTGAACTCAGATCTCCCACATGGATCATACCACTACACTATCCAGTCCTATAACAGTCCGATAACAAAACAGCCGAAAAGAAAACAATCAGTAAGAAAACAGCTGATAATGAAACAACCAATAAGAAAACAGCTGATAAGAAAACAACCGATAAGAAAACAGCTGATAAGAAAACAACCAATAAGAAAACAGCTGATAAGAAAACAACCAATAACAAAACAGCTGATAACAAAACAGCTGATAATGAAACAACCAATAAGAAAACAGCTGATAACAAAACAACCAATAAGAAAACAGCTGATAACAAAACAGCTGATAATGAAACAACCAATAAGAAAACAGCTGATAACAAAACAACCAATAAGAAAACAGCTGATAAGAAAACAACCAATAAGAAAACAGCTGATAAGAAAACAACCAATAACAAAACAGCTGATAACAAAACAGCTGATAATGAAACAACCAATAAGAAAACAGCTGATAACAAAACAACCAATAAGAAAACAGCTGATAACAAAACAACCAATAAGAAAACAGCTGATAAGAAAACAACCAATAACAAAACAGCTGATAACAAAACAGCTGATAATGAAACAACCAATAAGAAAACAGCTGATAACAAAACAACCAATAACAAAACAGCTGATAACAAAACAGCTGATAATGAAACAACCAATAAGAAAACAGCTGATAACAAAACAACCAATAAGAAAACAGCTGATAACAAAACAACCAATAAGAAAACAGCTGATAAGAAAACAACCAATAAGAAAACAGCTGATAACAAAACAACCAATAAGAAAACAGCTGATAAGAAAACAACCATTAAGAAAACAGCCGATAACCTGATAACCGGGGGTCGGGTCACAGGAGCAGCAGCTAAGAAGAGAAACCCAGACATCCCTGTCCCTGGCACTTGTACAGGTAAGCATGTAGGGTAAGGGGGTCTTGCCGAAGGACCCCTACTGGAGGTAATACCTTTCATGCAGGGGATTTGAACCCAGGTCTCCCACATGGAAGGTGGCAATCATACCACTACACTATCCAGTCCCAGTCCCAGGTGACTGTCATTGCCCATGTGAACAATGAAGTCCCCCAGCAGAATGAGGGAGTCTCCTGCAGGAGCACTCTCCAGTGCCTACTCCAGGGACTCCAAAAAGGGTGGGTACTCTAAGCTGCTGTTTGGTGCGTAGGACCCGACTGGTTCCGGAGACCAAGCCCTGTGTCGAGGTGAGTCCGACTAGATCTAGCCGTATTCTCTCAGCCTCGCGCACCAGCTCAGGCTCCTTCTCCAACAGAGAGATGACATTCCACGTCCCAAGAGCCAGCTTCGGTAGCCGAGGATCAGACCGCCAAGGGTGTGATGCAGTCCGATCACCTAAGTCAGCAGCTGTCAGTGAAAACTGACACTTTTCCTCAGCTTGAATAGAAACTCACCGTCTACAACGAGTTTAAAGTCTCTGTATGAAGATGGTGATGAAGATCTGCCCAAACCACACCGGTACCGCCCTGAGTCAGACGTGGTCAGATGTTTGATGCTCACAGACAAAACAGAAGTTTTATAGTTATAATCAATCCTGTATCGTCCCCTTTGAGCTGTGGCAAGACCAGTTTGAATGAGTTTGTTTTCTCCTTCACAGCTCTCTCTGCAGAAGAACTTCCATGTTCCAGATGAATTAACGGTGTATTTGATTGTGATTTCCTCTCCAGTGAGTTTATAGAAATGATCCAGTTCGTTAACAGAACCGCTGTTTCCAGCCTGCAGAGCTGCAGAAGAGATGAAGCATCAACAGTTAATATCTGTGTCTCCTGTAAGTAAGAAGCTGCAGTCTGACCCCAACATTTTCTGTCCAAACACAGCATGGTGGAAACTTTCTGTCTCTGAGACACAAAACATGACGTGGACGTCTCATTTTAACTAAGAAACAGGGAAATCATTAGAAAGGTTCAGCAGGAGGACAGTTAAAACATAAAACCAACACTTCTGTTTTTTTAACGTAACAAACTAAAGGTTCGAACATGAGACGCAAACCACTGAGAGCTCAACAGCTAGAATGAGGTCATGCGGTTTCATTTAGTCTCACTCAGGTTTATATTTGTCTGCAGAACAAAAGAAGCAGAGCTGCAATAGAAACAAGATTCTATCTGAACTGTTCTGTGCAGCTGAAGCTCTTCATGATGTTCTGGGTACTACTTATCAAACTTTTCTGAATATAAGCTTTGTTTTCATAGAATTAAAATCATTCTGAGGTTTTTGCAGCTAACAGCTTACTTTAAGGAAATTACAAATACTCAAGTCAAGTCAACTCAAAAGGTCCATCTGTACACCGACAGTTTCTTCTGTTAACACGAGCCTCATAGAAATTACTTGGATAACTAATAAAACAGTATCCGTATCAGAAACTAATTCCACAAGTAAAAACACCTGAATAAATATGAGCTTTCTGTTTAAAAATCTGAATTTATCCATTAAAACCACTCAACATGACTCCAGTTATGATGTTTAATCATATGAACAAACCTACGGTGGGACTGAGGGTGAAAGAAATAAGAATAAATGTACTCACAGAGGAAGAAGCAGCAGAACAAAGTGTGATGGACGCTCATGTTGAGGCTCTGATGGTTTCCTGCTGCCTCTCTTCGTTCTTCACTTCCCTAACTGACGGAGTTCCTCCTCCAGCCATGACAACACATCACTCCTCCTTCCTCCATCAGTCGCTACGTCAGCTGCTGACTGATTTTTATGTCACTTTACGTCAAAACTGTTGATCACATTTGTTTTGTGGGGGTTAAATATCACAGCTGATAAGACTGACAGCAGGGACCAGTATCAGGAAGCAGGATTGGTGTCTCAGAGAAGTTCCTTCAGGTTCAGCTCAGTTGGTAGAAGACATAACTACCTACCTCATATTGCATATCTCACTATAGAAAGTGTGTATTCTTTATTACTCAGTTAAATACATACGGTGTACTCCACAACAGTTTGAAGTTATTTACTAATTTTATTGTTATTAAGAACTAACTCACACATATTGTGAAAATGTTCTATACTGAGTGGATAATAAAGATCTATATTAACACAAAAAAATAACGTTTTTAAAAGTTAGAACTACATGGTACAGGTTGGAACCAGTTTGGAACCAGTTACAGTCCAAGGTCGAAAAAAGGAGGTCAAAGAAAGGGCAGACGAATGTATTCAAATCGAGATAAGGCAGTTGGAAAAATTTACAAGGCAAGCAGGGTCGGTAACATGCGAGAAGATAAAGCTGGATGCTAGAAACCCAAATTACTCAGAGGAACACGTACGGGGGGAAGAAGATGAGACACAGGTGAAACACGAGAGCTAAGGGGGTATTGTCAAGGTCTAGTCTTTGGTTTGAATCTCTTGTGCTCTCTGGAAGAATGATTCTGGTCCTGTTGGAGATAGCGCTCAAGCTAAGTTTGGGTCGTCTCTCAGTGGACTCTCAGCTGTACACTTGCCTTTGCTTGGTAAGCTGAAAAGGGGGAATGACTGCAGGAGAAGGAGCTGGGAGGCCTCGGTCCTTACAGGTCTGGCAGGGAAAGAGAGTGGACAAGGGTTAGCTTTGTGAGTTTTTACTCAGTGGTCTTCTTCCTATACAATTAGATAGCTAGCATGGAGTTTGGTGTAGAAACTAGGGGGGTGTACACTACAACTCAAGATCTGGCTGGTCATGCTGTGAGTACTGTCCTGTTTTGGAAGTGAGGCCGTGGGAACACTTCATGTGGTTTGAGATGTGCTGAATGTGGGCGCAGTAGACACAGGGGTCTTTATTTATGTATGTTATGTGCTACAAATGGGGGGGTTAAAAGAGATGAGAAGGGGCCATATAAGATATTTAAAATAAATTTTTACTTCTGTAGTAGTGGCCTGGGGAGGTTGGCTTTAGGGTTAGGGCTCTAGTCCAGTGACTTTAGGTTTAGGATAACTGGGTAACTTATTTTTCTAATAATGGCCTGGGAGAGGTGGGCTTTAGGGTTAGGACTCTAGTCCTGTGACCTTAGGTTTAGGATAACTGGATAACTTATTTTTCTAATAATGGCCTGGGGAATGTGGGCTTTAGGGTTAGGACTCTAGTCCTGTGACCTTAGGTTTAGGATAACTGGATAACTGATTTTTCTAATAATGGCCTGGGGAAGGTGGGCTTTAGGGTTAGGGCTCTAGTCCTGTGACCTGAGGTTTAGGATAACTGGATAACTTATTTTTCTAATAATGGCCTGGGGAATGCTTGCTTTAGGGTTAGGACTCTAGTCCTGTGACCTGAGGTTTAGGATAACTGGATAACTTATTTTTCTAATAATGGCCTGGGGAATGCTTGCTTTAGGGTTAGGACTCTAGTCCTGTGACCTTAGGTTTAGGATAACTGGATAACTTATTTTTGTAATAATGGCCTGGGAGAGGTGGGCTTTAGGGTTAGGACTCTAGTCCTGTGACCTGAGGTTTAGGATAACTGAATACATTTTTTTTAATGATGGCCTGGGGGAGGTGGGCTTTAGGGTTAGGACTCTAGTCCTGTGACCTGAGGTTTAGGATAACTGAATACATTTTTTTTAATGATGGCCTGGGGGAGGTGGGCTTTAGGGTTAGGACTCTAGTCCTGTGACCCTAGGTTTAGGATAACTGGATAACTTATTTTTCTAATAATGGCCTGGGGGAGGTGGGCTTTAGGGTTAGGACTCTAGTCCTGTGACCTTAGGTTTAGGATAACTGGATAAATTATTTTTCTAATAATGGCCTGGGAGAGGTGGGCTTTAGGGTTAGGACTCTAGTCCTGTGACCTGAGGTTTAGGATAACTGGATAACTTATTTTTCTAATAATGGCCTGGGGAAGGTGGGCTTTAGGGTTAAGGCTCTAGTCCTGTGACCCAAGGTTCAGGATAACTGGATAAATTATTTTTGTAATAATGGCCTGGGGAAGGTGGGCTTTAGGGTTAGGACTCTAGTCCTGTGACCTTAGGTTTAGGATAACTGGATAACTGATTTTTCTAATAATGGCCTGGGGAATGCTTGCTTTAGGGTTAGGACTCTAGTCCTGTGACCTGAGGTTTAGGATAACTGGATAACTTATTTTTCTAATAATGGCCTGGGGAATGCTTGCTTTAGGGTTAGGACTCTAGTCCTGTGACCTTAGGTTTAGGATAACTGGATAACTTATTTTTCTAATAATGGCCTGGGGAATGCTTGCTTTAGGGTTAGGACTCTAGTCCTGTGACCTTAGGTTTAGGATAACTGGATAACTTATTTTTGTAATAATGGCCTGGGAGAGGTGGGCTTTAGGGTTAGGACTCTAGTCCTGTGACCTGAGGTTTAGGATAACTGAATACATTTTTTTTAATGATGGCCTGGGGGAGGTGGGCTTTAGGGTTAGGACTCTAGTCCTGTGACCCTAGGTTTAGGATAACTGGATAACTTATTTTTCTAATAATGGCCTGGGGAAGGTGGGCTTTAGGGTTAGGGCTCTAGTCCTGTGACCTTAGGTTTAGGATAACTGGATAAATTATTTTTCTAATAATGGCCTGAGCAGCATTGAACCTTATTCACTCTCTGCCCGGCCATGTAAACTGTTCACAGGAGAGACTTTAAAACAGGGGTCAGAGAAGGACATCTGTTAATGTAGCAGAAATGTGTCTCACACATCATCGGATCTCAGAAAATTGCGTCAAATTGTTAAAAAAAAAAGACATTTGTTACCTTGGAGTTGTTTTCAAGTCATTTTACAGGCTCTTCCAATATGTTTGATTATTTTCATGATATGAAACTGACAATCTCTAGAAATAATGCTAATGTAAATAGCATTTTTACAGAAAGAATGAAGACCAAATTGAGTGAACACATCTTTTTTCTGAGAGTTTTTCACCAGCAGCTGTACAGTTAATGTGGGAGAAAAAATATCACAAGAGGAACAGGGCGTCTACATTTCAAAATCATGTATTTATTTTTATGTTTTTCGGAAGCTTTTGATGAGTTGGATGTTTCGGTGTTTGTCAGAAACAGGAACAACTCTTTCTGTGAAGTCAAGTCACTTTCGGGTCACTTGCACTCGTCCACAGACAGACAGAAGAAGAACACCTTTTCTACTGAGCAGACACACAGAGAGCAGCAGAGACAATTTACTGAAGTATTTGTTTCCCTCCCATCAAGATCAACTTCAGAATGAATATCGACTACATTTTGTTCTTCTGCTTCTCATCAGGTGAGGACTGATGACCCGAACGTCTCTAATGCTGCAACACACACTGTTCTGTGGATGTTTTACTGTAGTTCCTATTTTTGACGTGCTGTCACTTGTACCTCAGTTCCTTCTCAACCTAAACGTAATTGATCGTTTTTTGGTTTTGTATGTGTCAATCAGCTCTCCTTGTGGGAACAATAAAGCTTTAAACCTGTATGAATAAGCTATAAAACCATCTTTCTTTCCTTGTTCCTGAAATCTTAGGACAGGCCATCGTGATAAAATCACTGAAGTAACAAATATTCAAATACCTAAACAATGTGTGTGTATTTGTTCTTCTGACCAACAGCACTGTGCGGTGGAAACTCCGGCATTGTCAGCGCATTAATTGCTTTTGCTGGACCTGAAGGAGGAAATGGGACAATAAGCTGCCATCTTACTCTCCCCGGAAGCACAAAGTTCTTCTGTAAAAACAAATGTGAAGCTGATGATCTTCTCGTCAAGACTGATGCGGCCGTAGCTCAGAGTGGCAGATACAGCGTCACATATGAAAGTGGATCAGCTGGAAGAGGAATCGTGTCTGTGACCATCTCACATCTGATCAAGTCAGACGCAGGACGGTACAGATGTGGTCTGGGAGGATCTCTGGCTCCAGATTCATATTCAGACTTTGAGATCAGGATTTCAGATGGTGAGTTTCTGCTGAAGACATAAGATAAAACATGCTTTATTATTGTTGCCATATATTCTATCAGGATGGAAACATAAAGTCACTCCCTGACAAAACAAATGCTTCTGATTTCTTATTGATTATAAACTATAACCTTGTGCTTTCTTATTTATATTATAACTTAAGGACATTTAGGATTAGATTTATGGAGCCAAAATCTGTTCTTTCTTCTGTTTGTAAAATACTTGAATAATATTTTACTGATGGTGGATTAAATCATAAATCCCCAGTCCAGTTCTGAGATGAACTAATGACGTTTGTTTGTCCTTATTTTCACAGAACTCTTGGATAAAAACTCTGGTTTTGTTAACACAGAAAATGAAGGAGGAAACATCACAAAAGCATGCAGTGATACAGTCTATGGAGAGAGGAAGTTCTTTTGTAAGAACGAGTGTGAGCGAGAAGAAGATATTCTCATTGACACAAATGATGTCACAGCTCAGCATGGCAGATACAGCCTGAAATATTATAAAGGATCTGCATTTGGGCTGTATGTGACCATCACACAGCTGATCAAGTGGGACCATGGGTGGTACAGGTGTGGTTACGGCAGCCCTTCATCTCCCGATTCATTCAAGGATTTCCAGCTTGTTGTCACTGCAGGTGAGACTCAAATTAATGAAAATATTTCTCCATAATTTATGTTGTTTATGTGCACATCAGAGGGTACATCAGATGTCTTTGGGGCAATGAATTTAACATGTTCTTCCAGAAAAGTGCAAGAATTACTGCTTATTCGTACCCATAGGTAGATTTGTTTTGCAGCCACACAGCAACATAAAATCTACTGTTAAAAAACATCAAAAAAATGGTTAAAGCACTCTGCTTCCACAAATCAGAGCAAATAAAAAAAGAAAGGTCAGATATTAATGTCAAATAGATAAACTCTTCAATTAAAAACAGAATAAAACCCAACGAACTAAATTAAATACCTTACGTGGACACATGAACAGAGTTTGGATTGTCTTAGGCGTGGTGTAGGAGCTGCTAGACGACAATCCTGGGACCAACGGAGGGACCCAGTTGGGACAGAAGCCTTTGCAAGAGCCTTCAAGTAGATGGAGCCGTTCCATTAAGCTCTTTGTAGCTAACATCAGGGACTTGGATCTGATGCGGGCGGCTAAGGGCAGCCAGAGGAGCTCAATGAACAGAGGGGGGGCGTGTTCTTTTAGGCTGATCCAAGACCAGACGCACCGCCGTGTTCTGGACCATCTGCAGAGGTTTCACAGGCTGGAGACCAGTTAGGAAACCAGTTAGGAGACCAGTTAGGAGACCAGTTAGGAGACTAGTTAGGAGACCAGTTAGGAGACCAGTTAGGAGACCAGTTAGGAGACCAGTTAGGAAACCAGTTAGGAGACCAGTTAGGAAACCAGTTAGGAAACCAGTTAGGAGACCAGTTAGGAAACCAGTTAGGAGACCAGTTAGGAAACCAGTTAGGAAACCAGTTAGGAGACCAGTTAGGAGACCAGTTAGGAAACCAGTTAGGAGACCAGTCAGGAGACCAGTCAGGAGACCAGTCAGGAGACCAGTTAGGAGAGCAGTTAGGAGAGCAGTTAGGAGACCAGTTAGGAGACCAGTTAGGAAACCAGTTAGGAAACCAGTTAGGAGACCAGTTAGGAAACCAGTTAGGAGACCAGTTAGGAGACCAGTTAGGAAACCAGTTAGGAGACCAGTTAGGAGACCAGTTAGGAGACTAGTTAGGAGACCAGTTAGGAGACCAGTTAGGAGACCAGTTAGGAGACCAGTTAGGAAACCAGTTAGGAGACCAGTTAGGAAACCAGTTAGGAAACCAGTTAGGAGACCAGTTAGGAGACCAGTTAGGAGACCAGTTAGGAGACCAGTTAGGAAACCAGTTAGGAGACCAGTTAGGAAACCAGTTAGGAGACCAGTTAGGAGACCAGTTAGGAGACCAGTTAGGAAACCAGTTAGGAGACCAGTCAGGAGACCAGTCAGGAGACCAGTCAGGAGACCAGTTAGGAGAGCAGTTAGGAGAGCAGTTAGGAGACCAGTTAGGAGACCAGTTAGGAGACCAGTTAGGAAACCAGTTAGGAAACCAGTTAGGAAACCAGTTAGGAGAGCAGTTAGGAGAGCAGTTAGGAGAGCAGTTAGGAGAGCAGTTAGGAGAGCAGTTAGGAGAGCAGTTAGGAGAGCAGTTAGGAAACAAGTTAGGAGACCAGTTAGGAAACCAGTTAGGAAACCAGTTAGGAGACCAGTTAGGAGACCAGTTAGGAAACCAGTTAGGAAACCAGTTAGGAAACCAGTTAGGAAACCAGTTAGGAAACCAGTTAGGAGACTAGTTAGGAAACCAGTTAGGAGACCAGTTAGGAAACCAGTTAGGAAACCAGTTAGGAGACTAGTTAGGAAACCAGTTAGGAAACCAGTTAGGAAACCAGTTAGGAAACCAGTTAGGAGACCAGTTAGGAAACCAGTTAGGAAACCAGTTAGGAGACTAGTTAGGAGAGCAGTTAGGAAACCAGTTAGGAGACCAGTTAGGAGACCAGTTAGGAGAGCAGTTAGGAGAGCAGTTAGGAGAGCAGTTAGGAGAGCAGTTAGGAGACCAGTTAGGAGACCAGTTAGGAGAGCGTTGCAGTAGTCAAGGTGTGAGATGACCATGGCCTGCAGCAGGAGCTGGGTAGGTTAGATAGTGTAGTGGTTGATTGCTGTGTTCAAATCTCCTGCATGAAAGGTACTACCTCCAGTCCTCAGGCCCCCTTACCCTACACCCTATACCCTATACCCTACACCCTATACCCTGCCAAATGCATAAACATAAACATTTTATCACAATGACACATTCGATCAGCACTGATTTAATGAGTAATTGTTTTTCTCAGAACTATCTACCACCACGGAGCAAACAACAACGCAGACTTTCGAGATGTCCACGTCTTCTTCGGCTTCTTTTAAAGCCATTGACCAGTGCACAGGTACACTTCAGCTTCAACAAAACAATGTTCCTCGGACTGTAGATATGATTAAAACATGACTAACCCATCGACGTACTAATGCTGTCTCACTGGATGTGAGGCAGCAGAGAGAAAGCTTCTACAAAACGCTTTTAATCTGTAGTTTTCTCCCGTGTCTTCTGTCCAGGGGGCTTCTTATCTTGGGTCGTGTTGGGGCTCATTGCTGGTGTGTTACTGTTGGCTGTTTTTCTTCTGCTCCTTTATATTCGGAGAACAAGAAGGAACTCTGGATTGAACTTCAACACACGTGACACACTCGTGAAGGTGAGTTTCTGATACCTGTTTGGTGCGTATACATGGGTTTCAGTGATTGCTGTTCATCATTATCTCAGCACGCCTTCTGCTGGCAGGGAGTGAGTTTGGAGGCTTTGCAAAGCTGTTATACAAGGAATCATTTACCAGAATTTCTCACTTTATATTCAAAATAAAGATTTGGTCACACCCTAAAAAGCTACCTGCACATGTACAAAGCACATGGACTCCAACAGATAATATAAGAGAAGCTTGGAAAACGTTTTCACTCCCTTTGGCATTCTTTAATCATTCTTTGAATTAAAAATTTGAATTAAAACTGATTTTTTTGGGGGGTTTGCATAATTTTATCAACACAGAAAGCTGCCACTTTGAAGGGAAAAAATATCATTAACTTTGAAAGAATTAAAGAAATGCAACAGCATGATGCTGCCACCGCCATGCTTCAGTGTGGGGTTGTTGTTGTCGAGGTGATGACAGATGGCATCGAAAAGAGTGCAGCTGAGAGTGGTCTGATGATTCAACCCCTGCTGTAAAGACGTTACCTGCACCTCCTCCGGTGGTTCAGCTGCAGGGTCATCAGCCATGAACCACCATTCACCAACGCTTAGCTCCTTTAATCCTGGAACGTCTCCTGGTGGCGGAGCAGCCCCTGTCTGGGGTTAGGTGTCCTTCCTCCTCAGCCAAAGCCAAAAGCTGCCCTTCTCAGCTTCCTCTGCCAGTTCTTTTGTTGCCCTTTTCAGCTTTTTCCTCCAGTCACTCCTGTGTCTCTCAGAAGGCGTGTGGTTGACAACCCCACAAACCCTCGGCATCCAACCTCCACTGGGTAGATCGTAGCCTTCCAGCCACTCAGCAGCCAGCTCTGAGTACTTGGCCTTCTTGCGTTCAAAGGCAGCCTCAATCCCTTCCTCCAGTGGTACTGTGAGCTCGATGAGGTGCACAGATTTTGCCTTGGTTGACCACACAACTATGTCAGGATGGGAGATGTGGTGGTGATCTCAGTGGGGAACCGGAGCTGCCTGTCGAGGACAACCCTCATGTTCCACTCCTGGTCGGGGAGAAGGGCCTTGGTGTTTCTCTTGGCCTGGTGTTTCTTCTTCCCCGTCCTTCTGTGACAAAGCTGATGTGGTCCTCTGCTGATGGTAGTTCTTTGCTGCCCTTAACCAGCCACTAACTTTAGCCACCGACTGGTAACGATGCTGTGAAGATAGAAACTGGGGATGCACATGCTCTGAGAAGCTCACACAACCAGGAGAGAAAAAGAAGTGGTCCGACAATAAGGTGGAAGTGAAGCGGAGACTGGCTGCCCACTGCCGAAGTGTGGCCAAAACAGGAGGGGGGACAGGAGAAGAGGGGCTGTTTAAACAGAGAGTGACACTGCTCTCTCAGGGGTGGTGGGAGCACATGTGGGTGACTGATTACTTCCAAGGTAAAAACCAATGTTTTTGTGTAGGGGTTATTAACATTTGCACACAGAGACAATCAGGGGCTTGTTAGAAAGGTCTTAAGCTGTAGTTTAACCAGCAAAAAACAGCAAGACACTAACTTTAACCACCAACTATGATGCTGTGAAGATGGGATAGAAATTGGTCGCCCACATGCCCAATGCACGGGGAATAATATTAGGACAATTACACAAATAAAGTTACTCAGAATGTATGAATCGTGCGTTGAACCAGGCCACCTCGCCACAATGTTGGTTAATTGCACATACGATCTGTATATTGATTGAATGAAAATGTTTCCTGTTTATATACAAATTCATCATGTGATGGCGCTTTTATAGCACTGTGTGTGCAGTCGATAGCTCTGATTACATCAGGGAAACCAGATCTTGCTGCAAATTGTGCTTTAATGTTGGCCTGTTCAACTGCATTGTGGGAATTTGATATACCTGCTGAGATGCAGATAATTCAGTCCCGCTCGGCTCAGGGTCGACTGGCACAGTCCCAATCGGTTGGCCAGCTCCCCCGGTTGCTTAAACCCCAGTGTGCACATCACCTGTGGCACGAGCAGCGCACGGCTCCTCGCTGTATTGTGCTCCAACGCAAGATCTGCGCACAGTTCCAGGAGGATTGCCCTCAAAAACGGCTGATGTGCCAGTTATCATCATGTGCCAGCAAATCCTCTCAGTCTCTGAACACACGCTCTCTTACAATTGCACCATTTACAAAGTCTTCTAATACCGCTAAAGCAGCCATTGTTTCTAATGGTATGCACTGCACCACTTTGCACATGCTTTTATATCCACTCGTGTAATTGCAGACACATGGATGTGTTAATTATTAATCAGTGTTAATTGTTAATGTGTCTCAGATGTGCACATCACTCAGTCTGAGGTCACGTTTATTTATTATAACAGTTTCCCAACATCACCTCTAAGTGTCGCCAAAGAATCAACAGCTGTAGAAAAGTGCGAACGCCAGCCCTGAAGTTGGCGTGAGGCACATTTCCACGGATATTTCACTCTTCATATATCTGATTATTAACGTGAAAAAGCGCGGATGTGCACGCACCCTTTGTACATGAGGCCCCTGGTCATGGTGCCGTCTGTAGCGCCTGTGATCTTACACCCTCACTGATAAGTGACCACTTTGCCTTACTTCTTATTCTTTTTTAAATGTTTTAAAACCCATTATTTAATTAAAACTCCCGTTTACCATCTTGAGAAGGGCACTTTACGTCAAATCCAAAGCTTTTCCATTTCAGTTCCATATTGTAAGGCAACTTCCTCTAAATAACCGCTTGTTTCAAACTGGTAATATGATTAGGAATATCAGATTTGTTGTGTTTGAATCAGACTTTTGCTCCCTCTTCATGGTTGATGTCATTTATCTTTGTTTTACAGTTCTCTGCCAAATGTGAAGAATCTGTGTACGAGAATCACACCCCATCCAGCAGGGACCAGTAAACCTACTCCGCATAAAGCTCACAGCAGCTGTAGCAGTTGTAACACTGTGGCTGGTAATGTTTTCAGGCTGTGAGTCTACAGTATATGTTTATGCGCCAATCATGTGTCTGCGATGTTTCGTAAAAATCTTTTATGTCCAACAATCCAATCAAATAAAAGCAGCCCAGTTATGTCAGAAAGCCATAAAAGCTTAGTACTGTGCAAAAATATTGAGCCATCGTTCATTTTCAACCTGCAATTATGTGGGAAGAATACCCAGCCCTGACGGGTTCTCAGAGCAATGGCATCCATGTAAAAACCATTTATTTCGTCTTTATCATCATAATTTTCTAATTCTAAAGTGACGTCAGTGCCTAAACCCAACCAGGAAGTGATACAGGTTATTGATAACTAGTTGTGTTTAAACGTAATCAAGGCAACTCGCAGCATGGCGTCCAAAACGGTGATGAAATGAATGGATTTTAGCCCTGGCCCAGAACTTCTTTTAGCCCAAACTAAGTAACCCTCAAACTCCGCCTATGAAGAGGCGGCAGTGTTTCAGTGAAGTGTTTTTGTCATGTTCTGGACGGAAATCAAGAAAGTGAAGAATTGCCAAGATTAATAGTATCAATACTCAGATTGGATGGATCAAAACTAGCTTGATGGGATTTATATTTCAAAGTTTCTCTCCTTCACAGAGAAGGGCCCAAGGGGGGGCAAAGGTTAAGAATGAGAGTGGTTTGTTGTTGCTTTTTCACAAGTGACTGGATGCACTTTGCATTGTTAGGAATGATCTCACTTTAGGTCTCTGGGGTTCGGTCAATGCTAACAAGGAGCCTGAATTAGTGGGCATAGAAACAACTTCAGGCTGCTTTGACGTCTTTCTTCTTCTCTTTGTTATTTTCAAATTTTAACTGATTTAAACTATGTATCCTAAATGAATAAATCAAATAAAATTTATTATCCCTGCAGTGTCTAAGTCATTTTTAGTAACTGTTTTAGTGACTTTACCTGATCTTTTCTACAAGAGGACAACCTCCAACGTTATGCATCTCACATTTAGGGTAAAATCCAGGTTTTTAACCTGAATCACCACTTGATGATAGTCCAACAGTTTGTGTTTGAGGGTTTGAGGTTTGAGGGTCCAGCTTCATGCCGATTCACAGATGTTAAAAGACCGCAGTCTCCTCAGGAAGTACATCCTGCCTTGAGTCTTCCCATACAGGTGGCTGGTGTGTGTTGCCCAGTCCAGTTTGTTGTTCAGCCACAGCCCGAGGTCCACAGCCTCAACCTCAGCTCCCTCCAGTAGGACTGGTCTCGGCTTCGGTCCAGACCTCCCAAACTCTATGACCAGCTCCTTTGTCTTACCGGGGGCTCACACCAAAAGCGTCGTGAGCGGCCAGCTGCCATTCATTTTCAATGTAAGCTGGCGTTGTGAGCGACGCGTTGTGAGCTTCGTGAGCTTCGTTAGCATCGTGAGCTACAAAATTTGAGAAAGGCTCAACTTTATGCAAATGAGCAGTGACACGACGCAACGACAGCCAATTAGGGCCGATCTGGATTCCGAAGGCGGAAAAAAGGTGGAAAAAAGGCGAAAAAAAGCGGAAAAAGGCAGAGCGCAAACACAAAGAAACACAAAGAGCCCAGAGTACGATCCATGGTGAAAGAGGGAACCGATGCATGGATGGATTATTATATATATCTGCTAGTTGCTATACATATAAGCCCCGCCCCTTTGGCCGCTTCCGGCGGCAGAAGAAGTACAAGCGGCGGGTTGTGAGCGTCGTGAGATTTTGGTATGAGCCCCCGGTTAGAGGTGTTGAGCTCTGGGTGGTTTGTGCAGCACCAAACAGCAAAGTCCCCCACCAGATAATCCTCTCTGTCGCCCCAACGCTGGCTGTGTCATCGGCGTACTTCTGTGACACAACTCTGAGTTGTAGCAGAAGTCCGAGGTGTACAGAGTGAAGAGGGCCCAGCACTGTGCCCTGGGGGGCTCCAGTGCTGCTGACCACAGTGTCAGACGTGGTGTCCTTCAGCCTGACGTACTGTGGCCTGTCGGTGAGGTAGCTGGAGATCCAGGCCACCAGGTGGGGGTCCACTCCCATCCTGTTCAGTTTGCCTCGAAGCGTAGGGGGGTGAATGGTGTTAAAGGCACTGGAGAAGTCCAAGAAGAGAGTCCTCGCTGTGCCTCCTCCCTTATTCAGATGGGAGTGTACCCGGTGTAGCAGGTAGAGGATGGACACCAACGCCTGGCTGGTAGGCGAACTGCAGGCAGTCCTTAGCATGTTGCACCTGGGGTCTGAGGAAGAGCCGCTACAACGTCTTCATCAGGTGTGAAGTGAGTGCCTGGGCTGGTTGGACCTGTTGAACAAGTCATTCAGTTCATTCGCCCTCTTCACGGCCTGATTTCATGTTGAGGAAAGTTTTTCTCTTTAACCCACGATCACTTTGCACTTTGTTGTGTTTTATTATTAGCTGGTTTATTATTAGCTGAACATACTGAGAAGCCACAGAACTATTTTCTATGTGTGAACCGAGTCAAAGTTAAAGAGGAAGAGAAGAAATCTGCAGCTTGGCTCTGAGGAAAAGCAACAAGTTTCCCAACTTTATATCTATCCTACAAACATTTAAATTAACATTACTTACCTTGAAACGAGTGATTATTTTCTTTCTCCTGCTGACCTTTACGAAGCCGAAGGAAAAGAGGAAGGAAATAGATCGTTGTCAATCACACTGTTGAAAGAGAAGTGAGAAGTCAGGAAGTTGTCCTGCAGTGTTTTTATTTCTCTTCACCATGAACGTCCACCTTGGTCTGTTCGTGTGCTTCATATCAGGTAAGAAGCCCTGATCTCACTGCCTGAGATGCTGCAGCTCACATGGCTTCATCCCATCTTCAGACTGATAAAAGTTCCCTGCATTTTGAGGTTAAACAGCTTAACCTGTTGCTATCTAAGAGGAAACGAATGATCATTTGGAACATTTAACTTAAAGGAAATAACAAAGCATCTGCTTTAATGCTTCAGATTATATTGTTTATAATATACGTGTTTTTTTACAGAGAAGGCAAACATGCAAAAGATGTTAAAGACCTCAGTCTTTCTGATCAATCTTAGTACTTAAGCTCACAGCCTTGTGAAATCTGTGATTGTGTGAAATTCAACGAGAAACTCGAAGCTTCATCATCCAGATAAAATCAGCTTCTGCAAACAGTTTCATCCAGAACATTTTCACATTACTGTGTATTTCAGACCAGTGTTGTTCTTTTTGGGCTCGTTATTAACATGTTAATGCGAACTTGGTCTTTAAACTTGTGTTTAAACCCGACTGAATGCTACGTTTTTAACTCTTTCCGTGGACAACACCATCCGAGCTGTGCTTTAACACTAAAATCTTTTTAAAGTTTAAGTGTTTGGCGGGAGATTAGCAAAGTACAAAGACTTCATTTTGCACAAGAACAATAATAACAATTAGAATAACAGCTTTTGAGTGATTTGAAGCCCTGATCTGAACACTTGTTCCTCCTTTTCGCAGCGCTGTCAGGGTCTGTCGGTGCAGAACTGATCTCTATTACAGGAACCGAAGGCCGGAGCGTCACCGCACGATGTCACTTTACTTTTTTTGGAAAGAGGAAGTTCTTCTGCAAAGGAGGCTGTGAAGGGAAAGATGTTCTCGTTGAAACACTTGGTGACACAGCTCATAACGGTAGATACAGCCTTGAGTACCGAGGAGCATCGACATCTCCTGCTCTGTTTGTGACCATCAAGCAGCTCACCAGCGCTGATGCAGGACGGTACAAGTGTGGTCTGAGCGGCCTTTTTCCTTTGAGCCATGATATTCAACTCACAGTCAAAGCTGGTGAGTTTACCTGAACAGAAACAGCAGATTTATTCACTCACATAAGAAAATGAGCAGAAAATTATCAGGATTAGTTTGTTATTTTAACCAAATGTTCGATCCCTGCCTTTCTGTGTGGAGTTTGCATGTTCTCCCCGTGTATTTTTAGATTTATCCGTCTTCCCTGGTCTCTCTGGCGAGCTCAATGAACTGAATTTAGAGCTGCAGGGTAAAGATGTCGTCAACATGATGAGTAGAAATGACGTCGGCCCCCCTTTGCAGCTATAACAGCTTCAACTTTCCACAAGGTTCAGGAGTGTTTATGGGAGTTTTTGACCTTTCTTCCAGAGGCTCATTTGTGAGGTCAGACACTGATGTTGGACAGAAGGCTCTCAGTCTCTGCTCTAACTCATCCCAAAGGTGTTCTATCGGGCTGAGGTCAGGTTCTTCCACACCAGACTGGCTCATCCAGGTCTTTATGGACCCTGCTTTGTGCTCTGGTGGGCAGTCATGTTGGAGCAGGAAGGGTCCATCCCCAAACTGTTTCCACAGAGTTGGGAGCATGAAATGGTCCAAAATCTCTTGGTATGCTGAAGCATTCAGAGTTCCTTTCACTGGAACTAAGGGGCCAAGCCCAGCTCCTGAAGAACAGCCCCACACCATAATCCCCCCTCCACCAAACTTTACACTTGGCACAATGCAGTCAGATACGTACCGTTCCCCTGGCAACCGCCAAAGCCAGACTCCTCCATCAGGTTGACAGATGGAGAAGCGTGATTGGTCCCTCCAGAGAACGCATCTCCACTGTTAGAGTCCATTGGCGGCGTGTTTTACACCGCTGCATCCGACGCTTTGCATTGCACCTGGTGATGTGTGGCTTGGATGCAGTTACCATGGAAACCCATTCCATGAAGCTCCCTCCGCTCTGTTCTTGAGCTGATCACATGAAGTTTGGAGGTCAGTAGCGACTGACTCTGCAGAAAGTCGGTGTCCTCTGCGTCATTTTACGTTCCCAATCGCTTCCACTTTGTTATAACACCACCAACAGCTGACTGGCGAATGTTTAGCAGCGAGGACGACTTGTTGCACAGGTGGCCTCCTATCAGGGTACCACGCCGGGACTCCCTGAGCTCCTGAGAGCGACTCGTTCTTTCACAGATGTTTGTAGCAGCAGTCTGCATGCCGAGGTGCTTTAATTTATGCACCTGTGGCCGTGGAAGTGACTGGAACACCTGAATTTAATCATTTTGATGGGTGAGTGAATACTTGCATTTTAGAGTATTTCACAGGACGGGGGTACGTGTCATCGTCCATTTCTGGGAGGAGCTAAGGGGATATTGGCTCTTCTACATGCACTCAGATTCATCACATTCATTGTGGCCTCTTTCAGAATGAAAGCAGCCACATCCTTCACACATGAAGCCTTTAGAAGTTGTAAGTTTGTTGCTTCTTCTTACCGTTTCTCTGTCTGAAGAGTTTCACTGCTGCGTTTTCTGTTTTGTGCACAGCTCCAACAACCATCCCTCCGACTTCCACAGCTCCTGTAACTCTCCATGCAACGACCCCAGAGGATGGAGGTACAGAACAGTTCAGGTTCAAAGCTGCACAGCTCAGCCTGTGTCTCACCTTCAGGCTTCTCTAAGATCCTTGTTGATTTCAGCTCGTTTCCTCTGCCTCTCGTCCAGATTACGTCTGGCCTGTGATTGTATGTGTGTCTGTGGTGATTTCACTTTCGGTGGCTGGTCTGCTGCTCCTCTTCAAAAAGAAACGGAGGAACTTTGATGGTGAGAAGTTTTCAAACGATATGTTTGTGTCTGATTCTTAATCGGATAAAAACCAACACGATTTGCTCTGATTTCTTCCAGGTTTTAACAAAAGAGAAGATCTCGGCGACATGCAGGTAAATTTTTTATTGTCTTTTGATATTAACTTCTGCTCCTTTTTCTTCTTCTTTATGCTCAGAAACTAATTTTATCCAGACTAAAATGATCTGATCATCAGTCAGTGTGAGCAGCTGCATAAAAGCAGAAGTTCTGTCAGTTAAACGATGCCAAGGAGGAAAGACACCAGCAATGATCTTAGAGAAGCAGCTGCTGCTGCCCATCAGTCTGGGAAGGGTTATAAGGCCATTTCCAGACTATCTGGAGTCCATCATTCTACAGAGAGAAAGATTATTCACAAGTGGAAAACATTCAGGACAGCTGTCAATCTTCCCAGGAGTGGACGTCCCAGCAAGTTCACCCCAAGGTGAAGAAGCCCAGAGCTACATCTCAGACTCTACAGGCCTCAGTTAGCATGCTAAAGGTTAAAGGTCACCCCAAGGTGAAAAAGCCCAGAGCTACATCTCAGACTCTACAGGCCTCAGTTAGCATGCTAAAGGTTAAAGGTCACCCCAAGGTGAAAAAGCCCAGAGCTACATCTCAGACTCTACAGGCCTCAGTTAGCATGCTAAAGGTTAAAGGTCACCCCAAGGTGAAGAAGCCCAGAGCTACATCTCAGACTCTACAGGCCTCAGTTAGCATGTTAAAGGTTAAAGGTCACCCCAAGGTGAAAAAGCCCAGAGCTACATCTCAGACTCTACAGGCCTCAGTTAGCATGCTAAAGGTTAAAGGTCACCCCAAAGTGAAAAAGCCCAGAGCTACATCTCAGACTCTACGGGCCTCAGTTAGCATGTTAAAGGTTAAAGGTCACCCCAAGGTGAAAAAGCCCAGAGCTACATCTCAGACTCTACAGGCCTCAGTTAGCATGTTAAAGGTTAAAGGTCACCCCAAGGTGAAAAAGCCCAGAGCTACATCTCAGACTCTACAGGCCTCTGTGCAGGTTGTTCATCTGAGGTTGGATTTATTTCATCTTAAGATCTGGTGAGATGTCCTGATAAATAAAACCTTAGAACTGAGGATGAGACGAGTTTCACTAACTTTCAGTATTAATCTGCAGTTTGAAATCAGAAAACAGTCTGGCTAACCTCTCAAAAGCAGAATAAAACACATGTACTAATGAATGAATTTAAAAGTCTTATTTAAAGAGGACTTATTCGGCTGAAATCTGCCGTCTTTCTTTTCAGTATGAAAACGTCAGAGTCTCCGCAGGTGAAGAGTCCGTCTACCAGAGCCTGGATCCAGCAGCTCGGGACCAGGAGCAGATCTACTCCACGCTCACCAACAAACGCAGTGCATGAAGCTGCATCCGCTGTGGGATATATTTCCAGAACCATGCAATAAAAACCAGTCTGAGGTGGTGGTTTTCTGTCTTCACTTGGTTGGATCAGCTGGCTGCTGCTGACACTCCTGTGGAAGCAGTGAGGGGGTTCACTTACTTTTTCACACACTGCCTCTGTGTTTTGTCCCAGTTTTTGTTCCATAAATAAACTCAGTGTAATATTTCTCAGGCTGGATTTACCTCATTTTAACACCTGCTAACTGAAATTCCAACGAGGAGAAATCAAACGAAAGGTTAATAATTCATTCATTGTTTCACAAATAATCTCAATAAAGTTTGACAGTCTGATGCTGCATGTGGAAGCAGACACAAGTTCTACTTTCCCTGCTCCCAGGAGAGCGTCAGGCAGCAGGACGCCGCCGCTGAGGAAGATTACCGGACACCGAGAGATAGGGAGGATGTCTCCATCCAAGAACAGGAAGCCACTGCATTTCCTGACAAACTGAGGACACCTTACAGCTCGGCTGTTCAAAACTGGCTCCTCTTTGTACAGTGCTGAGATAACGGTTAGCAGGGTATTGTTTTTATTATTTTATTATGTATTTTTGGCCCCATATATAGTGTAGCACAGCATAAGCCTGTTTATCTAATTCATTTTCTTATAGGTCAGGCAAAAATGGCGATCTGGCTTATAAGAAAGAACAAAAGAGCCCTCTATAAGCCCCCCGATAGCAGCCAATAACAACAACACAGCAGCTATGAGCTAACAGAGCTATGAGCTAACAGCAGCTATGAGCTAACAGAGCTATGAGCTAACAGCAGCTATGAGCTAACAGAGCTATGAGCTAACAGCAGCTATGAGCTAACAGCAGCTATGAGCTAACAGAGCTATGAGCTAACAGAGCTATGAGCTAACAGCAGCTATGAGCTAACAGAGCTATGAGCTAACAGCAGCTATGAGCTAACAGAGCTATGAGCTAACAGCAGCTATGAGCTAACAGAGCTATGAGCTAACAGCAGCTATGAGCTAACAGAGCTATGAGCTAACAGCAGCTATGAGCTAACAGCAGCTATGAGCTAACAGAGCTATGAGCTAACAGCAGCTATGAGACTCCTTCATGCATCGTGTGTCTTTTCAGGCAGGGACCGTAAAAGCTGCTTATTCTGTTTTAACCGAACTGTGACATCTCCTTCTTCTTCTGCAGTAAACAGTGCACTGCAGCACAGCTCATTCACTCCGGTAAGAACGTCCATCTTACTCAAAGTCGTCGTTCACATCGTCAAAATCTGATAAATATCCTGCCATGTTGCACAAAACTATCAGCAGCAAACTCTGTGTGAAGTTAGCCGACTGTCACAGAGCACGGAGTGAATAAACTGTGCTGCAGGGGGGCGTGTGGATGAAGTGGTCCCAGCAGAGTGCCTGTGTAGAAATCCCTCCGTTAGCTCTCCTATAGCTGCAAGTAGCCACATAACAGCAGCTATGAGCTAACAGAGCTATGAGCTAACAGCAGCTATGAGCTAACAGAGCTATAGCACACTTCCATTTGTGTTGAATCCTGCTGAGAGAGACGTTCATGGCGTCCCAATGAGGTTTCAACATCTGCTGAGATGTCCACAGATTCTCTGGCAGGTCACAAACATCTTTGCCAAGACCAGTAACATTTCTCCTGAGATTATTAGTTGTTCTCCCAGTTTCCCCGCCTGGCGGCGACAGCCTCCGTGAATTATTTTTGACCCTCTGAGGCGGTGAGGTCAGTACTTTTCCGCTGAGTAAGTGAGGAGGAAACGGGAAGCATCTTTCCTAAAAGATTCATGTGATTTCCTCTTTCTTTAGAAGGAGATTCTTTTATAGTAACATTTACAATAACTCTCACATTACTGGGAAAAAGTTTCAGTTCTTCATTTTCTGGTGTTCCTCATTCTAGCTTTTCAGTAAAGAAGTCACACAATGCAGCAAATTAAACTCTAATCCCAGCTTCGCTGATTAGTTTGAACCTTTATTTAAACCCACAGGAGCATGAAGGACCGACCGGCTTCACCGTGTCCTGCTCCGTGGTTTCTGTTGGTGTCTCAGTCTCTGCTCTGTGTTCCTGTTCTTTGAGCTTTACTCCCTGCATTCTGTGTTAGTGTCAGTCCTCAGTGTCTTGTCATCAGCCCGAGATGTCCTCAGGTGTCTCAGTCTCACCTGTCTCCTGGTCTCAGTCTCACCCGTCTCCTGGTCTCAGTCTCACCCGTCTCCTGGTCTCAGTCACACTTGTCTCCTGGTCTCAGTCACACTTGTCTCCTGGTCTCAGTCACACCTGTCTCCTGGTCTCAGTCTCACCCGTCTCCTGGTCTCAGTCTCACCCGTCTCCTGGTCTCAGTCACACTTGTCTCCTGGTCTCAGTCACACTTGTCTCCTGGTCTCAGTCACACTTGTCTCCTGGTCTCAGTCTCACTTGTCTCCTGGTCTCAGTCTCACCCGTCTCCTGGTCTCAGTCTCACTTGTCTCCTGGTCTCAGTCTCACCCGTCTCCTGGTCTCAGTCTCACCCGTCTCCTGGTCTCAGTCACACTTGTCTCCTGGTCTCAGTCACACTTGTCTCCTGGTCTCAGTCACACTTGTCTCCTGGTCTCAGTCTCACCCGTCTCCTGGTCTCAGTCTCACCCGTCTCCTGGTCTCAGTCTCACCCGTCTCCTGGTCTCAGTCTCACCCGTCTCCTGGTCTCAGTCTCACCCGTCTCCTGGTCTCAGTCTCACCCGTCTCCTGGTCTCAGTCTCACCCGTCTCCTGGTCTCAGTCTCACCCGTCTCCTGGTCTCAGTCACACTTGTCTCCTGGTCTCAGTCTCACCCGTCTCCTGGTCTCAGTCTCACCCGTCTCCTGGTCTCAGTCTCACCCGTCTCCTGGTCTCAGTCGCACCCGTCTCCTGGTCTCAGTCGCACCCGTCTCCTGGTCTCAGTCGCACCCGTCTCCTGGTCTCAGTCGCACTTGTCTCCTGGTCTCAGTCTCACTTGTCTCCTGGTCTCAGTCTCACTTGTCTCCTGGTCTCAGTCGCACCCGTCTCCTGGTCTCAGTCGCACTTGTCTCCTGGTCTCAGTCTCACTTGTCTCCTGGTCTCAGTCTCACTTGTCTCCTGGTCTCAGTCACACTTGTCTCCTGGTCTCAGTCACACTTGTCTCCTGGTCTCAGTCACACTTGTCTCCTGGTCTCAGTCTCACTTGTCTCCTGGTCTCAGTCTCACTTGTCTCCTGGTCTCAGTCACACTTGTCTCCTGGTCTCAGTCTCACTTGTCTCCTGGTCTCAGTCTCACTTGTCTCCTGGTCTCAGTCTCACTTGTCTCCTGGTCTCAGTCTCACTTGTCTCCTGGTTTCAGTCTCACCCGTCTCCTGGTCTCAGTCGCACTTGTCTCCTGGTCTCAGTCTCACTTGTCTCCTGGTCTCAGTCACACTTGTCTCCTGGTCTCAGTCTCACTTGTCTCCTGGTCTCAGTCTCACCCGTCTCCTGGTCTCAGTCTCACTTGTCTCCTGGTCTCAGTCTCACCCGTCTCCTGGTCTCAGTCTCACCCGTCTCCTGGTCTCAGTCACACTTGTCTCCTGGTCTCAGTCACACTTGTCTCCTGGTCTCAGTCACACTTGTCTCCTGGTCTCAGTCTCACCCGTCTCCTGGTCTCAGTCTCACCCGTCTCCTGGTCTCAGTCTCACCCGTCTCCTGGTCTCAGTCTCACCCGTCTCCTGGTCTCAGTCTCACCCGTCTCCTGGTCTCAGTCTCACCCGTCTCCTGGTCTCAGTCTCACCCGTCTCCTGGTCTCAGTCTCACTTGTCTCCTGGTCTCAGTCTCACCCGTCTCCTGGTCTCAGTCTCACTTGTCTCCTGGTCTCAGTCTCACCCGTCTCCTGGTCTCAGTCTCACTTGTCTCCTGGTCTCAGTCACACTTGTCTCCTGGTCTCAGTCTCACCCGTCTCCTGGTCTCAGTCGCACTTGTCTCCTGGTCTCAGTCTCACTTGTCTCCTGGTCTCAGTCTCACTTGTCTCCTGGTCTCAGTCACACTTGTCTCCTGGTCTCAGTCACACTTGTCTCCTGGTCTCAGTCTCACTTGTCTCCTGGTCTCAGTCTCACTTGTCTCCTGGTCTCAGTCTCACCCGTCTCCTGGTCTCAGTCACACCTGTCTCCTGGTCTCAGTCTCACTTGTCTCCTGGTCTCAGTCTCACTTGTCTCCTGGTCTCAGTCTCACTTGTCTCCTGGTCTCAGTCTCACTTGTCTCCTGGTCTCAGTCTCACTTGTCTCCTGGTCTCAGTCTCACCTGTCTCCTGGTCTCAGTCTCACCCGTCTCCTGGTCTCAGTCGCACCTGTCTCCTGGTCTCAGTCTCACTTGTCTCCTGGTCTCAGTCTCACCCGTCTCCTGGTCTCAGTCGCACTTGTCTCCTATAATTAACAAATATGTTAATTAACATGAATTAATTAAAAACCTTCAACTCACTGCTGCTGAAGCTGCTTCTACAAGCTGCCGGATCAGGGATTCACTCAGTTTTTCACTCACTGCTTCTGTTTCGTCTCAGTTTTTGTTCCATAAATGTAACACGTCACCCTGTCATGAGCATCAGTTACAGTCAGCCAAGTCCAGCCCACATGACATCAGTAAATATACCGAGCTGAGCCTTTGCACAATTGTCTGAAAGAGTCCTGCAGCTGAGTCACTCGTTGAGCCTTTTTCTGCAGACTCACAGAGGCTGGACGGGTTGTTCTGCAGGATGAACATCCACCAGCTTCTCTTTCAGGTGAGGAATGAGCACCTTGATATTCTTTTAACCCATCGAAATGTTGAAACTGCTTCTGCGTTTTCGTCTTTTGTCCTTTTTCTTCTTCTTTTCTTTTAAAAAAGAGGAACTTTTCCCACTGTAGATGTGTAGAAGAAGAACACAGGTTCTTGTGCTCTTACTTCAGGTTTTACTTTGGACAGAATGGCTCTGTTTGCAGTATTTTGGGGTAGCTGGTAATGTATGACAGGTGAGTAAACACTGTGTCGCTGTACTTTGGAGCTGTGGATTCTTCTTTCTGGCACCACTTTGGCTTTTGGGTCAAAATCAGACAAACACTGGACAGCAACAACATGGCCCGAGTTTGTCTGCTGGTTTTTCTGGCTGCTTCGCAGCTGGAGAGGTACGGACTGGGAGCTGAAGAGGAAAACGCAGGTAAATAACAGCAGAACAGAACAGATTGAGAAGGTTGGAGGCAGCCAAAGTTCAGAGCTGAAAAATATCGCAGGCTATTTTCTCTCTTCCTCTCCAGCTTTTAGATATCAAGTGATTCCACTGATGTTTTTGATAAAAGTCACTTAAATCAATCAGTTTTCTGCCAACATGTTTCTTAAAAACATGGCTGGCTCCGTTTCTTCCAGCTCAACTACAGAAACATATAATTAGTGACTTTTTCACCACGTTTGTTTCTCTTTACCTCAAACTGAACTCAAACTGAAAAGAAACTGAACATAGACCACTGGTAACCCAGGATGTTTTCTTTTTGAAAGTAAAAACACATCATGTCACGCAGCTGTAGAGGAAAGCAGTGGCTGTTTGTAACACCTGCGGACCTCTGCAGTGCTTTCCATGTTTCCCTCCTCCACCACACCTGATTCAGCTCCTCATCGAGCTCTGCAGCCTGATGAGGAGCCTTTCATTTGAACTCCTCTCAAACCCCAGCTGGTCCAGGCGGATGGCCACCCTTCTTGGTTCTGGTTCTGCCGGAGGTTTCTTCCTGGTTCTGGTTCTGCCAGAGGTTTCTTCCTGGTTCTGGTTCTGCCAGAGGTTTCTTCCTGGTTCTGGTTCTGCCAGAGGTTTCTTCCTGAGTCTGGTTCTGCCAGAGGTTTCTTCCTGGTTCTGGTTCTGCCAGAGGTTTCTTCCTGAGTCTGGTTCTGCCAGAGGTTTCTTCCTGGTTCTGGTTCTGCCAGAGGTTTCTTCCTGGTTCTGGTTCTGCCAGAGGTTTCTTCCTGAGTCTGGTTCTGCCAGAGCTTTCTTCCTGGTTCTGCCAGAGGTTTCTTCCTGGTTCTGCCAGAGGTTTCTTCCTGGTTCTGCCAGAGGTTTCTTCCTGGTTCTGGTTCTGTCAGAGGTTTCTTCCTGGTTCTGGTTCTGCCAGAGGTTTCTTCCTGGTTCTGGTTCTGCCAGAGGTTTCTTCCTGTTAAAGGGAGTCGTTCCTTTCCACAGTCCCTCAGGCTCAGGACGGGAGATTGGACTGAAGACAAGTTTCGGTCCAATCTGTTGGTTTCCTTAGCTACGATATTATTTTTGACTTAGCTCTATATGAATGAATTGGATTATGATTACAATGAATTGAACTCCAATTGGTTTGAATTGGACTTTATTATCTAAGTGCCTTGAGATGACAATTGTTGTAATTTGGCGCTTTATAAATAAAGTGAATTGAATTGAAAATTTAAGCGAACACACAAAGATGGAATAGTTAAGAGGAAAGCCTGAAACGTGGAAAGATCAGAAGCTAAAAACCGTGACAGGAGTTACCGACTGGGACTTTAAAGTTCCACTGATTACTGAAGCATCTCTGTTGGATCGTCAGAAAAGCTTCGTTAAAAGCTTCGTAAAAAGCTTCGTTAAACGCTTCGTAAAAAGCTTCGTTAAACGCTTCGTGAAAAGCTTCGTTAAACGCTTCGTTAAACGCTTCGTGAAAAGCTTCGTTAAAAGCTTCGTTAAACGCTTCGTGAAACGCTTCGTGAAAAGCTTCGTGAAAAGCTTCGTTAAAAGCTTCGTGAAAAGCTTCGTAAAACGCTTCGTTAAAAGCTTCGTTAAAAGCTTCGTAAAACGCTTCGTAAAACGCTTCGTAAAACGCTTCGTAAAACGCTTCGCGAAAAGCTTCGCGAAAAGCTTCGCGAAAAGCTTCGCGAAAAGCTTCGCGAAAAGCTTCGCGAAAAGCTTCGCGAAAAGCTTCGCGAAAAGCTTCGGTAAAGGCTTCGTTAAAGGCTTCGTTAAAGGCTTCGTGAAAAGCTTCGTTAAAAGCTTCGTTAAAAGCTTCGTTAAAGGCTTCGTTAAAAGCTTCGTTAAAGGCTTCGTTAAAAGCTTCGTAAAACGCTTCGTTAAAAGCTTCGTTAAACGCTTCGTTAAACGCTTCGTGAAAAGCTTCGTTAAACGCTTCGTTAAACGCTTCGTGAAAAGCTTCGTAAAACGCTTCGTTAAAAGCTTCGTTAAACGCTTCGTAAAACGCTTCGTAAAACGCTTCGTTAAAAGCTTCGTTAAACGCTTCGTTAAACGCTTCGTTAAACGCTTCGTGAAAAGCTTCGTTAAACGCTTCGTTAAACGCTTCGTGAAAAGCTTCGTAAAACGCTTCGTTAAAAGCTTCGTTAAACGCTTCGTGAAAAGCTTCGTCAAAAGCTTCGTCAAAAGCTTCGTGAAACGCTTCGTTAAACGCTTCGTGAAAAGCTTCGTAAAAAGCTTCGTAAAAAGCTTCGTAAAACGCTTCGTTAAAAGTTTTGTGAAAAGCTTCGTTAAACGCTTCGTTAAACGCTTCGTTAAACGCTTCGTTAAACGCTTCGCGAAAAGCTTCGCGAAAAGCTTCGCGAAAAGCTTCGCGAAAAGCTTCGCGAAAAGCTTCGTTAAAGGCTTCGTTAAAAGCTTCGTTAAAAGCTTCGTTAAACGCTTCGTTAAACGCTTCGTTAAACGCTTCGTTAAAAGCTTCGTGAAACGCTTCGTGAAACGCTTCGTTAAACGCTTCGTTAAACGCTTCGTTAAACGCTTCGTGAAACGCTTCGTTAAACGCTTCGTTAAACGCTTCGTTAAACGCTTCGTTAAAAGCTTCGTTAAAAGCTTCGTAAAACGCTTCGTTAAAGGCTTCGTAAAACGCTTCGTAAAACGCTTCGTTAAAAGCTTCGTTAAACGCTTCGTAAAACGCTTCGTAAAACGCTTCGTAAAACGCTTCGTAAAACGCTTCGTAAAACGCTTCGTAAAACGCTTCGTTAAAAGCTTCGTGAAAAGCTTCGTTAAACGCTTCGTTAAAAGCTTCGTTAAACGCTTCGTTAAACGCTTCGTTAAATGCTTCGTTAAACGCTTCGTTAAACGCTTCGTTAAAAGCTTCGTTAAAAGCTTCGATAAAAGCTTCGTTAAACGCTTCGTTAAACGCTTCGTTAAACGCTTCGTTAAACGCTTCGTTAAACGCTTCGTTAAAAGCTTCGTTAAACGCTTCGATAAAAGCTTCGTTAAACGCTTCGATAAAAGCTTCGTGAAAAGCTTCGTTAAACGCTTTGTTAAAAGCTTCGTTAAACGCTTTGTTAAAAGCTTCGTTAAATGCTTCGATAAAAGCTTCGTTAAAAGCTTCGTTAAACGCTTCGTTAAACGCTTCGTTAAACGCTTCGTTAAACGCTTCGTTAAAAGCTTTGTGAAACGCTTTGCTCAGAACTGACTCGTATTTGCAGACTTACAGACTCTGCATGCACTTAAAAAATAAGATTTATACCTTCAGACTCTTTGGTTTGATTTGCACACATCCAGATCTTCAGGTTACCAAACATGTCTCCATCTCAGCTCGCAGGAGTCGCCCGTGAAGAAGAAATTTCCTCCCAGTGGAGCTGATCATTTCCTCCTCAAACGTAAGTTCAACCTGCTGATGCTGATGAGGCGGTGGTTAGCGCTGGGGGGGATTTGCCTGTTCTGTGTCACTTCTTTCCGGGAACTTTGACTTCCTCCCGCCGTCCAGAAACCTGCATGTTAGTCTAACTCAGGCCTTTTAGAGCTTTTATCGCTCAAAGCTTCCCACGTGAGGCAGGCTTCAGAGGTGAAAACTGCCTGGTGAAGGAGTGGAAATGACCCTGAAATACAGGGCGTTCTTTCACAGTGGAACTGTGGGTAAATGGAAAGTAAAAGGCTGGCCACAGCAGTTCCTCGTTGTGCTGCAAATGTGGGAAATTGTGGTTGAAATGACCCCACTGCACCATGAATTACAAACGCTGTTTACTGTTGGGTAAGAACAGGAGATTGAAAGGGCCGTCTGTGAGAATATGGCCCAAATATAGTTTTATATGCAGCACTGCCGCCTGTAAAGGATCCGACTGTTATTCCTTTATGGACCTATTTTCTCTTTAATCTCTTCAGGAGCTCTGAGCAGCAGCCAAACTTTTACCAAACTGGAAGGAGAAAGCATCTCTTTTGGCTGCGCTTTTAATCCACCTCAAGGAAGCAAATTCTTCATAAAGAAAGGGTTGGAGAGCGAAACCCTGCTCATCCAGACCAGTGACGACCCCACTCAGCGCGACAGATTCAGCATCGGTTTTGACGGAGACATCTTTTACGTGAGGATCGTCCGGCTGAAACAGTCCGACTCCGGTCACTTCAGGTGTGGCGTGGGCAACTCTTCTTCTCCGGATCTACAGCGAGATTTTGAACTCAGAGTAACAGACGGTGAGTTTCTATTCAGTTACCCTCCAATGCTATGAACTGTAGGAATAATTCATGCTAGACTAAAGGTTGCAGCCATTTTGGAGGAAACCTTTCTGAGGCTGGGTATGGAACCACTTCTACTCTATTCCCAAGATGCACTGCAGTGGACAGAAATAAAACCTTTCAGGAGGCTTCTCTCAGGAAAGATAAAAGTAGAGATATATCGGTTTACTTTAGAAGAATGAATGAATGAACGTGTGCTATAGCTCTGTTAGCTCATAGCTGCTGTTATGTGGCTACTTGCAGCTATAGGAGAGCTAACGGAGGGATTTCTACACAGGCACTCTACTGGACCACTTCATCCACACGCCCCCCTGCAGCACAGTTTATTCACTCCGTGCTCTGTGACAGTCGGCTAACTTCACACAGAGTTTGCTGCTGATAGTTTTGTGCAACATGGCAGGATATTTATCAGATTTTGACGACGTGAACGACAACTTTGAGTAAGATGGACGTTCTTACCGGAGTGAATAAACAATAAATAAATCCCTCCGTTAGCTCTCCTATAGCTGCAAGTAGCCACATAACAGCAGCTATGAGCTAAAAGAGCTATAGCACACGTTCATTCATTCATTCTTCTTAAAGTATTGGTGAAATAAAGACAGATAATGCCTTATTTAGAGGCTGCATCCTCTAAGCCCCGTTCACTCCGTTATATGGATCTCCAGTTATCTAAATATCTTCCGAAGGACGCCGACTTTCACCAAACTGTTCTCTCTCTGTGAGCAGATGAACGTATTTCATGCCAGAAATAAGGTTTAAAATACCGGAGTTCCCCTTTAAGGTTCACAAACTTTTATAGCGTTGCTTTAAGTCATTTTTGTGGGAGTTTATCCACTTTGTCGTTATTCTTTCTCACTGCATTATCGCTGTTATTTTAGTTTTTCTCCTTTAAGAGTCCTTTTACTCTGGTACACCTTTGGTTCATTTAGTCATTTCTCTGTGGATCTAATTTCTAGGATAAAGAGCATTTGTGCGTCATCCAGTGACAAGTCTTAAAATAGATTTAACATGACCAAGAGGCTTGAAAAGTAGCGTTTGAGCAACAGGAAGCACAGACATGAAAGAGAAAAGAGGAATCTGAGAAATCGCGAGTTGCTTTGGGGTTTAATCAGACTTCCTCTGTGTTGTCACTAACGTTTCACAATGAGCTCCTTGAACAGTAAAGACACCAAAGAACCATTTACTGTAAATTCAGATTAGGTTCAAAACACACTTCAAAGGAAGAAAGAGATGCAATAAATGGGTTCATTTCAATTAGGTGTAGAAAAAATAAAGATTTATTTTCCCTTTTTTCTAACCGTTGAACAAAAACTGAGTCTGTGAGACAATCTTTCATTTGTTCCAACAAGGCCAGAGGATGTGCTGGAGGTCCGTAAACTGGTTACCACGGTAACGCAGAGCAGCGAATAAGACTTTGAGTTGACTGCAGAGTTTCTGATCTCCGCCGTTTGTCCTTTCCGAGACAGAAATGTGTGACGGCGGCCCGGCTCCCGCCGCCCCGGCAGCCACGGTTTGCAGTGAAGCCGAAGGGGGAACGATGAGGGTGACCTGCTCTTTTTCTTCAGCCGATCTCTTCAACTTGTTCTTTTGTAAAGACGGATGCAAGAAACGGGAAGTTCTGGTGGAAGCCAGTGGATTCACAGCTCAGAGAGGCAGGTTCAGGATTGAGTATGAGAAAAAGGGAGTGTTTCACGTGACCATCTCCAACCTGACCACGTCTGACTCGGGCCTCTACAGTTGTGGAGTTGATGTCACTTCTGCACCAAACCCATGCAAAACAGTTGAGATCCGAGTCACAAGCGGTGAGTTTTCCATCTTTATTCGATGCAAACAGAAGCTTCCTGCATGCATTTCACGTTTTGGAATGTTTCGTTCATCTCAGACTGGATTTAATTATCTTTATCCCTGATCCTTCTACGCTCGCTTCACTGGTTAAATTAAGCTTCTACCGTTCTATGGCAGAAACTTTAAAGCTTTAAATCCCTCCAGTAAAGTTCTACAGAACTTTACACCCTCTCCTTTGTTTTCTTGGCAAACTTTGTCCCATACTGGTGCTGGTTTCCTCTGAGGGTGCTTTTGGTTGAACAGTTGGGTTTGAAACTGGATTTTTGCTTCATTCTGCATTAAAAGCCTGATTGGTGGAGTTCTGCAGGTCTTTCTCCAGAGACCACTGGCTTGTTGTTGAGCCATCGGATCGGACCGGATCCACCTCTGTCATCTCAGAATGTTTTAAATGCTGTGGTGTTCTGACAGCTGGAAGCCCGGACAGCCCTCCGGTTGAAGCTTTTAGAAGTGACGGATGGACATAATTTACTTGTAACTGTTCACAGCTTCACAGATCGGCTCAGCCTCCAAAGCAGCAGCAAAGAGCTGCGTACTTTCCACCTCTGGACTTTCCACCTCTGGACTTTCCACCTCTGGACTTCCCACCGATGTCTCCCAAACCGTGGAGCTGTCTGAAGATAAAGGTACTCACAGCAACACAGCCAGCGTCATAGTTTGGAACAGCCAAGAGGATTAATTAAATCCCTTTTAATCAAATCCAAATGAAATCAAACAGTCAGTGTTCAGCAGTGGAGGATTAGGCCGGTTTGCTCATGGGTCCTGTACAGTAAATGGAGTACATCTCTAAATAATTCTCATCTAATTGCATTTCTCATGTTCGCAGATGCTGAAGATAATGATGTTACGGAGACCGCGTCTAATGGTAACAACCCATAATAACCAGCTCTCACTCCCAACTTCTCTCACACCGATGGATGTGCTTTAAATCCCCAGCGTAACCCCGTCTCAGTATTGGATCTATCCTCCTTCTTTCCAGAGTTTGGGATGAGATTATGTGGCCCAAACACGCATTTCTGTTGCGTTTCAACACATTCTGACATCAAAACGTGTAACAAGACTGAAGGGCGGTGCATCCTCTGCCAAAAACCAATGCTTTATGTTGATAATCCTACAAAAAATATGAGTATTTATACAGAATATGTATAGAATATAAGTATTATAGAAGCTCAAAGGGTGAATCTCTGCAGAAGAGGTCAGTGTTTGATTGACCTGGTGAGTAATTATTCTTGGAATTTAAGAGGAAGACCAATAAATAAAGTCAGCTGAACAGTCTCTCCTGGCACGGTGTTTCCTGAAGTGGGAATTGTCTTAGTTTCTGAGGCTGGGTGAGTAAAACCAGTGGTCACAATCCAGGGAAGAGCAGGGGACAAAATGACCAAACAGTTCAAAAAGCTGAGTTCAAACCGATGAAGTGGCTCAGACCGGGTGGGGGGGGGGGGGGGGGGGTTTAAGCAGCTGAGACTGTCCCGGACTGGTGGTGAGGTGGGACCCAGATGCAGTTCTTTTAGACTCAAAAAGGTTTATTCACAAAACAGGGAGCAAGAACAAAAGGCCGGATCATCAAAAATACTTAACGTTAACCTATGGCGTAACCACGCATTCTTTGGGGGGGTCGTGTCCCCCCCCAATATTGAGAAAATACCAACCTGTCCCCCCCAATATACAGAAGAAAATATGTAAAATGCATGTTCTCCTTTTATGAACCCTGTCAAGGGATCGGTCTCTTGTTATGTCTTATTTATTTTCACTTTATTTCCGTGTGTTACCATGGTAACGGCTGCGCCGCGGTCGCCGTTGTTGATGCTAACAGTCAATGAGAGTGACCCACCGGGCGCTGCTCAACAGAGCAGATTGTACCAGAACAGGAAATCCAACACAGAATCAACTAAATAAACTTCCGCCCCCTTTCAAAATAAAAGAACTTAAAACAGAAATAACATTAGACTGTTAGACTTTTCATTGTTAATGCACATTTTGAGACATTGACACAATAGAAATGAACCTGGACTTAAAAGTCCTCAGCACATTTTTTGCTAAAGGAAAAGTCTGTAATTTGTTACATCATTAGTTGTCCTTATTAAAATATTTCCATAAACATGCTTTGGGTATTTGGTCGTTTTCCATTGGAAGCTGTCCTATTTGCTACAGAACTACTGGAAGAGCATAACTGTAATTGGTAGGTGTGTTTAAGGTCAGTAAACAGTAAGCAACTAACCAAAACAAAGTGGGGGGGGGGGGGGCAGTCACTGTCTCGGAGAAATTACACTATTCCTTTAGATGTGAACTTACATGGTCAATGTAGTCCTCTAAACTATGTTCTAAATGTCCAATTTTTCATATATAAATACAGAATTGTAGATAATGCACTTAACAATTTTGTTTTTCTTGGACCCCCCCAATGTCTAAACCATGACGTTAACTGAAAAAACAAGACAGGACGATGGCAATGAGGCAAAACCAGCCGTATCTTTCTGTGGCATGAAGGGATAGTGAGGATTCTGCAGTGACTGAAAGGAAACCAGGAGGCTGTGGAGGGAGTGATCAGGTGCAGCTGTGAGCAATGAAGCAGGTGATGTGAGTGAACCGAACGTGACAAGAACCTGAAAACCTAACAAAGAAACTGAAAACATAAATGTCAAATCATTCAAAACATGACCTGTGACAGAGACTCTCCAAGACAGGCAGCAAACTCAGGGAAAAGGGAAAGGAAGAAGTTCCAGAGGCTCACAGATATGAGGAGACTTCATTCAGGTGCTTGGACTGGTAGACGCATGCAGATAAGCTTCATCTGAAGCCGGTAAATGGATCCCAGTGGTTTAATTTATGGTTAAAGTAACGGACTTCTTTCCCCCACATAAAACTTCACGCCTTTCATACCTGGAAACAGGCAGCAGACGCAGGATTTCAGCAGCTGTTCCACCTGCTCTCTGCTTCAGTGCAGACACAGGCATGAACAGCCGCCTCACAACAGCAGAGATTTAGCCTTTTCCCCTTTTTAGATGTAGTTTCGTGTTATCCAAAGGCCCACCTTTGCTTTCAGGAGGTTAGGTTTGGGAACCTTCTGTTTTCCTTCTTCCTTTGGTGGCTCCCAGGGTCCATCCCAGAGAATAAGCCTCCCAAAAAGTATTAATCTCAGTTTCACTGCCTTTAACTGCTCTTTTAAATCACTAAGTGCCTTCATATGTATCCATATTACATCATTTATTTGCATGAATTTAGCCTGGTTTGGGACTTCATTGAACTCCTGTGATGGAACAAAGTGGACAGAGATCCATTTATTCAACAGGCGTCTGCATCTGTGCAGGTTTCAGCGTCCTGCTGATCGTTTGTCTGGCCGTGTTCGCCGTGCTGTTGCTTACAGTCCTGCTCCTGCTCTACCTAAAGAAGAGGATAGAAAACAGTGAGTTTCTCTCCTTCTGTGCTAAACGATGCGTGGAATCGAGCTGTGAACGCTTCATGTTCCTCTTCCTCTGTTCTGCAGGATCAAACATCCCAAAATGATGCACACATCAGGACATGGAGGTGATACAACACTTCCTCTCATTATGTTACCTTTCAACATGAACTGTGACTCTTCATCGCTCTGTTGTTACAGTTTCCCTCATGTTGAAGCGTCAGAATGGACAGAATTCATCCAGCAGTCCTGAAGGCATCAGCTGTGAACCCACAGCATCAGATAGTTGCTGCATTGGTGGTGGCAGGAGCTCAATCTGAGCATTTCGTACCTAAAGTTGGTTCTCACTTCAGATTATCTCAAGCTAATTGTTTTGTACTTTGGTCATTAACATTATAATCTGATAACAACCCTCCACTCTTTGGCTCTGGAGTCTCTGAATCTTGTTGTTTATGGAATAAAGCTTTTATTTCTGCTAACAAACATCCATTTTCTACATTTCAGACCTGCAACTCATCCCAAAACAGTTCATGCCCTTTAGAAATGGTGCACAAGTTCTATGTTTTTCTTATTTCTAACCAAATCCTCCAGGCTGTAGCTCTTAGCTTCATCCACCAGAGGGCAGCACAGCTCAGCACGGAGCTGAGCCCTGAGGCAGACGTCAGTGTTTGAGGTTGACTGGTGCAAAGACATATTTACTCCTCATATATACGCCTCACTGAGCAGGTTAGTCTGCAATATGTCAGCGTGTCCGCCATATTGGAGGTGGCAGATCTGCCCCATAAACTAACAACTGCAGCACAGTTTATTTTTCTTGTGTTTTCTAACTTATTAAAGGGGAACTCCTGTATTTTTAAACCTTATTTCTGGCTTGAAATACGTTCATCTGCTCACTGAGAACAGTTTGGTGAAAGTCGGCGTCCTTCAGAAGATATTTAGATAACTGGAGATCCATATAACGGAGTGAACGGGGCTTAGAGGATGCAGCCACTAAATAAGGCATTATCTGTCTTTATTTCACCAATACTTTAAGAAGAATGAATGAATGAACGTGTGCTATAGCTCTGTTAGCTCATAGCTGCTGTTATGTGGCTACTTGCAGCTATAGGAGAGCTAACGGAGGGATTTCTACACAGGCACTCTACTGGGACCACTTCATCCACACGCCCCCCTGCAGCACAGTTTATTCACTCCGTGCTCTGTGACAGTCGGCTAACTTCACACAGAGTTTGCTGCTGATAGTTTTGTGCAACATGGCAGGATATTTATCAGATTTTGACAACGTGAACAAAGACTTTGAGTAAGATGGACGTCTATAAGCCCTCCGATAGCCGCCAATAACAACAACACAGCAGCTATGAGCTAACAGAGCTATGAGCTAACAGCAGCTATGAGCTAACGGAGCTATAGCACACGTTCATTCATTCATTCTTCTTAAAGTATTGGTGAAATAAAGACAGATAATGCCTTATTTAGAGGCTGCATCCTCTAAGCCCCGTTCACTCCGTTATATGGATCTCCAGTTATCTAAATATCTTCAGAAGGACGCCGACTTTCACCAAACTGTTCTCTGTGAGTAGATGAACGTATTTCATGCCAGAAATAAGGTTTAAAAATACCGGAGTTCCCCTTTTAAGCTCGTTATGAGGCCCTAATTGCCCCGTCTCAGATTAAATGAAGCAGACAGGATGAAACACCTTGAGTTTACACTCCAAAGTCAACATCAGAGTTGTCCATAACTTTGTAAAACTGATGCTGTAAATACTGACATCAGGTGTAAAATGAACCAGAAACGAAGGTAAAAATGAACCAGCGGTGACTAAAGGTTCCTTTCCTTAAAGCGCACCTCTACAGGAAACCTGTCAGTATGTCCGTGGTCCGCTGCGTCCCACACAGCTCTGCAGCCCACGCATCGATGGGAGGTCAGAGGTCACTAGCAAACAGCGATGGACCAACTCGGACTTATCTGAGAGCAGCGGAGGACGTTCACATGCACAGGGAAGAAGATCACAGCAGCGGCACGTCCTCCTCCAATGTAATCTACGACAAAAATGGGCATTTCTAAAGATTTTCATGTGAATAAGGTGGAAGCAGGAGGAGAATCTCAGAGATGGGGAGGGTTTTTACTCAGGCTGCAGGGCTTGTTGGGCACTTTACTGCATCTCAGATCAGTGTAGGCGTGTTTGGTTACTTCATGCTTTCTCAGTTTTACTGTCAGTCAGGCCTGTGAGATCTGGCTCTCTTTGAGGTAAATGACCTGCTTTCCCTGCACCACAAACCTCAGAGCATCGAATAAAACCACAAACATCACTTTTCTCATCCCCACATGCAGTGTTTGTGAAGGTTTTCATGTTAAATCCTTCTCACTCCTTCAGTTTGTGTGGAGCTTCTTCACGTCTGCAGGAATCATGACGTTTTTACTCTTCTTCCATCACTCAGAGCAGGATGAGGGGAGTTTGTGGTAAGACCTCTTTAAGGGAAACCTCCTGTTTCCAGGCACCCGTGAGGAGTTCATCCATCCCTGCTGCCCATCAGGGCGCATCCTGGCCAGGTCACCTGTCCTCACACTGTGGGGGGAGCTAATCAAAGCAGAATGCTTTATTTTTTACTGCAGGAGGAAGCCAGAGTACCCAGAGAGAATGAAAGAAAATGCAAAGTCCACATTAGAAAACAAAGAACCCTGCAGATATTTGAATGAGGAAGCTTAAACCTACTGTTAACCACCAGGAAGCTTCCAGTTAATAATAAAACACAGTATCCAGTGTTGCTATAGGAGGTAAAATGCACCGTACTGTGGCTGCAGAGAGTCACAGGCTCATTCTGACCACTGAAATGCCTGAAATGGGTTCTTCAGTGTGAATGAAAGACGGTTTTATGGACTCCACAGAGAGACCTCAGCTGGGATTTAAACCAGGAACCTCCTCACACCACAGCACTGTGCAGCCAAACTTCAGGCTGAATCGAATTCCATTCACTTCAATTCACAGCCAAAGTCTTTTACATCATGGATCCCATTTTTCAGCCCATTTACAACACAGTATCCTTGTATAAAGAGCCCCAATAAAAGGCATAATGTCCACCTGCTCCAACTCTTAGTGCAAATACTGTTTCATATCCACATTATCAGTACTTCTAAGTATTGGGTTTTGAGTTTCTGTTTAGTTAGGTGCAGGATAATAAACCGATTAGTTCAGTGTAGTCACTCATCACACTTGGTTATGGTAAAGCAAATGCTAATAACCTTAGCATTAACTGAGCCAGACGTCCTGACATCTGTCAGAGTCCATGTTATCAAGAGGAGGACGACCCAAACACAGGACTAACAGGCAGTAAAGCAGTTTATTTTAAAGAAGCTTCAGAACAAAACAGAACCAGAGACGAGTAACGAACACAGGGAACAGGCGGTAACCTGGGATAAGGGCAGGAAAACCAAACCGACAACCACCAAAGACAAGAACAGATTCAAACTACTGTGTTTTCTGCACTATAAGACGCAGCCTCAATTATGGGATCCATTTCTGGACTTAACCCATAAATAAGGCGCACCTGATTATAAGGCGCAGTATTACGTAATGTTCTCTGATTGGTTTATCGCTGCCAGCACATGTAATGCATGAATTACGTCCCTGTGTCAGCGGAAATGGTCCGACGGTAAAAAAAAAACATAATCTGTGGTTTTTACACTTAATAAACTTATAAACTGCACATCGGTCTGCTTCACCCATCTCAGACCGAAGAACAGACTCACTGAGACATTAATGCTGAAGCATTAATGATGAGTTAATTACATTAACATTAATTTCAGCGTGAAAGGCTGGGATCCGCCGGACCCTGGACCAGTTGCCGCTCATTTCCAATGTATGAGAGCGAAGAGGCGCGAAGGGGGAGCTCCCCGCGGTTAATTCAAAATGGCGGTCTCCTCCAGCACATAAAGCCACCGGACTGGAGCCCTGCGCGGGACTGTTTTCTTCATCCCGCTGAATTTCTGACCATTACCACCCGCAAAACTTTGAGAATTTATGCACAATAATAGAAATGCGTTGATTTCGTGTCTCCTCCCGCAGGAGAAAACACATAATTTTATAGGTTGTTAATAAAGAGATTCACGGACAATTGAGAAACTTCTCCAAATGTCTGACTTGCCTTGCTTTGTCTTTGTGCTTTAAAGTCCTTCTTTGAGTTTCCTTTTCACATCATTTATTGACATCCTGTGGCTCGGCTACATCCCGCAGTGTGTTTTAGCCGCCAGCTTCTTCTTCTTCTTCTTCTTTGATTTTTAATGGCAGCTGGCATCCTTGGTGTTGCATATGCCGCCATCTAGTGGACTAAATTATTTTTTTTATTCTATTTCTTCTTTTCTATATTCTTTTAATTATTCCAGTAGTTACCAGGAATCCTATTGTTATTCTCCTCCCTTCTTTAGACTTAGCAGATTCTTTAGCCGCCCGCAGCAAAGTTCATACCGCCCGCTCCCGCGAGATTTGAGTTTATTCCCGCGAGACCCGGCGGGACCAAATCCCAATGCAGCCCTCTCCACCGGACTATATGGCGCACGGCCATTTTTTGTGAAAATATAAGGCTTTTGGGTGCGCCTTATGGTGCAGTTACCACAAAATACGGTAAATGGACGGGGGGAGGGGGTGAATCAAGGCAAACAGCCAATTAAATGTCAAAGCAAAACCAGGAAATAAAGTCAAAACCAACCAAAACTCAACAGAAACCATGGAAATGGAGGTTGTTGTGTTGACTTCACATGTTTTTGTGAGAAATTCACAGAATCAGGTTGAAGTGGGCAGTTGCCTGTTCCTACAGCAGGAGATTCTCTGAGTGAGACACTTTGTGGGGAGGTGTGACGCCTCGTTGGAGCGCAGGAGGCAGGAAATGGAACAGAGAAGGCACCACACTTATCTGTGATGGGGGCTGTTTTTGTGCTGATACCTGCTGTATACAGCATACATCTGGGTCATTAATGTTGAAGAGGCTTCTCCATTTAGAGAGAATTAAATATACTCTCATGGATAAAGTCCCGATATTTGAAAAAATGTGGTCACCTCTCATGCATTATCTCACACCTCGTAGTGGCAATTCATTTATTTTATTTTCTATTTTTTTGCCCTGTATTAAGACAAATTAATGAATAGACGGTATGTTAAGGGGGGGGGTTGTTTGTTGTTTTTTGTTGCTGTTTTCTTTTTAATTTATGTATCTGTTTTTTCTTCCCTTTACATGTTTGGCTATTATTTCACTTTCCATTGTTATGTAAAAAACCCCAAAAAGAGAGCGCTGTATCCTAGCTGCGCACATTTCTATTTGGTGTACTGTATACTTATATGTTTGCTGTAAATGTGTAACTCTATAACAACGTGCTCTAATAAAAATATTTGAAGATTAATGTTGAAGAGGCTGAATAAAGGCATGAAGCAGCGACCGTTAACATCAATTCAACAAAGTTTTCTGGGTGAAGTCATTCTGCAACATGCAAGTCCTCCAAATAATGTGAAAATTCCAGGTGATTTCAGCCTTTAGGCTGAGAATATTTCAGAGATAGTTGTTGAAAAATACATTCTGATGGTGAAATCAATGGAACTCAAGCTAATTCATCAATGAAAACACTAAAAATCACCTGATGAAAGTGATGAAAAACAGAAAACTCGCTCACTGTAGATTCTCATGGAGCAGAAACGTCCATCTGTGTGAACATACAGTGTATTTTCTTAAATCTGCAGCAAGAGATCTCAGTTCTGCAGCTTCCCGGGAGACAAACACATACACGATGTAAGATATAAACACATTACACCCCTACGCACATACTGTATAAATGATGGCATCACATCCACTCGCACCCGTCCTCCCACTAATCGCTCCAACTAATTATACTTTCCTGAACTCTGCTGTTATAAATACATGCAGGGGAGGACAAGTGCAGCTCAGAGTTGCTCAGTAATGAAACTAATAAGCATGTTATTATAATACTGAAGCTTTTCTTAGCTCTTTGTAATCTGAGCTCATGGAATTCCAGGAAGCAGTTAGAAAATCCTCAGCCGCGCACCTCAAAATGACAAAATTAACTTCAAACTGCAGTCAGCTATAAGAATATTCAACAAAAGTATCCTCGAGTCAAATTCTGTGGTCTTAAAGGGTGCGACAAAGGTTGCAAACTGGCTTTTTGTTTTGAAAAGCCGTGAAATCATCTTCAATCTAAGTGACTGTCAAGCTAGCACGATTAGCCACATGCTAACATTGGTATCAGCTAAGGTTTAGATGGACAAAAACCAAACTGTGATTAAGCTAATGTTAGCCATGCAAGCTAACATATGCTGCTGTAGCCCAAACATGCTCTTTATTGTTGTTCCTGAGGCAGTACAGCTCAATTTGTCAGTATTTTTAGTAGAATAACTAACAGTCAGGCTAACAGTCAGGCTAACAGTCAGGCTAACTTCAGGCGTCCTTGCCACCACTATAAACCTCAAACATGTGCCATGCTACCTTTGCAGAGGTGTTCACTGCAGTGTTTGTACAGTAAGTTTGATTTAACTGCTTTTTCTGCTCTTTTCTCAAGTTGAAAACATTTCAATGCAGCTAAAAGTGTGTCTAGATTTTGGCCGAGAGTTAGATTTTATTGATTTCTGCAGAGAAATATTCTCCTTCCAAAATTAACTTCAAACTGCAGTCAGCTATAAGAATATTCAACAAAAGTATCCTCGAGTCAAATTCTGTGGTCTTAAAGGGTGCGACAAAGGTTGCAAACTGGCTTTTTGTTTTGAAAAGCCGTGAAATCATCTTCAATCTAAGTGACTGTCAAGCTAGCACAATTAGCCACATGCTAACATTGGTGTCAGGTGTCAGCTAAGGTGTTATTTAGTTTAGATGGACAAAAAACAAACTGTGATTAAGCTAATGTTAGCCATGCAAGCTAACATATGCTGCTGTAGCCCAAACGTGCTCTTTATTGTTGTTCCTGAGGCAGTACAGCTCAATTTGTCAGTATTTTTAGTAGAATAACTAACAGTCAGGCTAACAGTCAGGCTAACAGTCAGGCTAACAGTCAGGCTAACAGTCAGGCTAACAGTCAGGCTAACTTCAGGCATCCTTGCCACCACTACAAACCTCAAACATGTGCCATGCTACCTTTGCAGAGGTGTTCACTGCAGTGTTTGTACAGTAAGTTTGATTTAACTGCTTTTTCTGCTCTTTTCTCAAGTTGAAAACATTTCAATGCAGCTAAAAGTGTGTCTAGATTTTGGCTGAGAGTTAGATTTTATTGATTTCTGCAGAGAAATATTCTCCTTCCAAAATTAACTTCAAACTGCAGTCAGCTATAAGAATATTCAACAAAAGTATCCTCGAGTCAAATTCTGTGGTCTTAAAGGGTGCGACAAAGGTTGCAAACTGGCTTTTTGTTTTGAAAAGCCGTGAAATCATCTTCAATCTAAGTGACTGTCAAGCTAGCACAATCAGCCACATGCTAACATTGGTGTCAGGTGTCAGCTAAGGTGTTATTTAGTTTAGATGGACAAAAAACAAACTGTGATTAAGCTAATGTTAGCCATGCAAGCTAACATATGCTGCTGTAGCCCAAACATGCTGTTTATTATTGTTCCTGAGGCAGTACAGCTCAATTTGTCAGTATTTTTAGTAGAATAACTAACAGTCAGGCTAACAGTCAGGCTAACAGTCAGGCTAACAGTCAGGCTAACAGTCAGGCTAACTTCAGGCATCCTTGCCACCACTACAAACCTCAAACATGTGCCATGCTACCTTTGCAGAGGTGTTCACTGCAGTGTTTGTACAGTAAGTTTGATTTAACTGCCTTTTCTGCTCTTTTCTCAAGTTGAAAACATTTCAATGCAGCTAAAAGTGTGTCTAGATTTTGGCTGAGAGTTAGATTTTATTGATTTCTGCAGAGAAATATTCTCCTTCCAATCACTCTCTACAGAGCGAGTAGGAGGGAGTCGGAGCAGAATAGAGTGTGGAGGAGGAGGAGGAATATGGAAAGAAATTATCCAAAGCAAGGGGAGAGAAAAGCAAAATTACAGTGAAGTATTTCAGCCGAGTTCCTCCCAGAAACCTCTACTCTTATCTATTCGTTGTTCAGAAAGCTTTCTATGAAATATTATCCAGAATAACTGATTTCAACACTTAGTAATGCCAGAAAATACACATTGTTAGCTTTTTATATAGCTTGTTATATCTTCATTTGTAAGTCGCTTAAAAACTGAGGCATTTTCTCCGTGTTTTGAAAGAATAACTTCCTGTTTGTCCTGCAGGAGCCCTGATAGTTTTCCCTCCTGGGACTCGTCACCCTTCAGACAGTCTTTTGTCTTCCACTGATGAGTTCCCAGCCACTTTGTGTCTCTATGATTCTGACTTGGAGTTCTTGGCACTTCTTGGACTACCTCCAAGTCTCTTGTGGCATCTTCATGCTTGTAAGTTTCTGTGTCTGCTTTTGGATCCTGTCACTCACAACATGGACTTTAGCCAGAAATGCTAAGTGCTAAATGCTACATTCATGTCAGGGGACAGAGATGCTGCCAGGGGAGACTGACAGTTTCATACCAGTTGGACTACGACCAACAATTTTCTGTCATTGTTACTGATATTCAAACAGAAATAATATGAAAGGATATGAAATGCTGATTTTTGTTGATCGATGGCACAGAAACCAAATGGTGATGATGAGGAGAGAAAGGTTAAAGGTGGAGATGAAGGGCAGCAGATTAACAGGAGGTGGAGGAAGAGGCTGCTGCAGGTGCAACAGCACAAGTGCGTGCAGGAGGTTGATGAAGAGAGCCCCCAGAGATAGAAGAAAGTGACGAGCTCTCACTCCGCTGCTTTTTTCTGATCTTAATTGGACAACTTTGCAGGTATTCTGGGAAGTAATATTTGGTCATTCTCGTTTGTTCTTGTGATAAATACACGGCAGCAGATCTATTTATCATTGTTCATCTCATTGTAACAACACAGCTTTTAAATGAAAGTGCGCATAACCGGAGTCTGAAACCACAGCTGAGAAACTGCAGTAACAACCAACGAAGTGATGTAACTAAAGCGACTGTTAGGACTGTTTAGGTTGGACAGAATGATTGTCTGCCATGAATCTGCTTCTCAGGGACCTTCAGAAACGGGTTTTTACGAGTCCAACAGAGACCATGGGATGAGTGAGGGATTAAATAAATGAAAGAAGTTCTACTTTCAGTCTGTCTGTAAGACGCAGATTTACTCTTAACAGATAAATATATATATATATAAAGCTAGTAAGCAGGGTTTGAGTTGATTCTCTTTACTATTTTGAGATCAAGTGAGTGAGTTAGTTTGGACCCCTTTGAGTTATTGCACATAACACCTTTTTACTAAAATGAACAACATCTATTCTTTATGGTGGAAAATGGGCAAACGACTGCATGTCGGTGCAAACTTCAGCTCCGTTTGTGCGTTCTGGGCTTAAAACTTGGCCTGAGAAAGGCTTCCCTGGGGTTCCGGGCCACAGCTTTCCTGCTCTGGGTTTGCTTGTGGTACAGGAACAGGTTTAAAGGTTTAAAGGAGGTCTAAAGACACACTGAAAGCCAGTTTTGGACACGTTTGGCGCATATAATCCCGTAAATGGCACACATTAAGCCCAACTGTGAGCGGTCGGTGAAGCCGGCAGAGTGGAGCCTCCTGCTGCAGCTGCAGGATCTTTGGTTCCCTCTGCAGCCGCAGCAGCGGATCCTGGTGACAGAAGGCGCGTGCGTGATGGGGATTATTCTCATTTCTCAGCGGAGGACAGAGGACGAGCTGTAGCCGGAGGTGAGTCCTCAGCAAACCTTTGAGCCTTCTGCGTGGTGACGGCTGTCTGTGTTTTAACACGTGTGGTCCGTGCACGCGCGTGCGTGAATGTCCGCATGCATGCCGTCCGTGTCATGTCTTCTGTCCACATGTTTTAATGGAACAGTTTCGTGCGCGGTGGCATCTTTAATTAGCGCTGACGGTTAATTGGTTTTCCTGCCGCACCGCGCGTGCAGAAGGAGGCTGAAACGTGACATTCTGTCATGAAGCCGCGCGCAGAAAGCTTCATCTGTTCCCACCTGCAGACCTGGGAGCAGTGACCGCTGCGCACACATGGATCTGCTCCATTATTCCTGGGATCCGAAGGCCTGGTGCAGCCTCTCTGTGGGGTTCCCATGCAGTGGGATGAAGTCTGAAATATTCAGCGTCTCTTTCTGGAAATAATCTAATTACTGTGGCTTTTAAGCACTACTTTTCCTCTTTTCTAACACAGTGAAGCGCTTTTATATTCTTCTGATTAAGCTCATCTCAGTCATTTAGAAATCTCTGTGTGGATAAAGCGTAAAACTCTTAGAAACGTTTAAACTGTTAATTGCACGGACGCGGTGGACGGTCCTTCTTGGCTTATTCTTGTTTTTTGGAGGCTGTTCTTGTTCTATTCTCTTCTTGCCTCTCAGACTTCCTCCATCTGAGGAGTTCAGGCCCTCGTCGCCTTCGCTCACAGGATTTCTTTTATCATTTTCACTTCTAAGGGTACGAACTGAGATGGAAACAGAAGCTTTCTTGCTCCCTTTGCCAGGAGCGAACTGCAGAAAGACTTGAAACTTCATGACATGGTCCCATTGGAGGCTTCAAAAAGTGCTGGAGGACTTGGAGGCAGAAACGTCTGTTTGTAGACGTTCTGCCTGATTTTTCTGGTTTGAGTTTGATGCATCAGTCAGTTTTTATGTGTCTGTTGGTACATTTGTATCTGGTGCTGCTGTGTTGGCCAGAAAAAGAGCTCCTGAGGCTTTTCCTGGTTAAATAAAGGTAAAAGAAAGTGTAGAGATGGAATTATTGCTGATAAACATGGAGGGAGAAGTCCTACAGGGGCCCCTGACCCCTCTGGCTGCTGGAAGTTGTGCAAAGAGATGGTTTGGAAGAAAGACCATTAAAGAAAAATGTCTCCAGAGGTTGACAAAAAGATGCAAAACAATATCAGAAAGAAAGAAAAACTGAATCCAAAGACAAAAAAAGCCAAAAATAGACCAAATATCCTCAGAAGACAAACAGCCACAGAGAAACTCAGACTTTTCCAGCTGAAAAGAAGCAAAAGCTCAATTAGAAGTAAAATGGAAGCATTTTAAAACAATTATTGCACCCAAAGAAATGAGATTTATCTGAAATAAAAGTGCTTTAAGTGACTGATTTTCAGTCCCAGTTTCTGAGGAAAGATCTGTGAATCAAAGCAGCTTTTTGGGGATTCGTCTGGATTAATAAGCACTTAACTCAGTAAAGTGCCTTTGAAAAAGGTGTGTGAGGGTTTCAGTTCAGTTCTGTGAGGCTCAGCTCCACATTATTTCACTTAAGCTGACGCCTTTACATGGATTTGTCCAGTTTTTGGTCAAATTAAGACAATAATTTCTTTGTGACGCGCTCCTTCTGATTCCTTTTCATTCATTTTCCACACCTGCTTCAGAGGAACCAGGTCAAAGGTCACTTCACACAGAATAAAACTAACGAGTTTACGGTCATTTCTCTTTAAAAACGTGCTCTGGGGCCATTGCAGTAATGAGTTAGCCTGCAAGATGGCCGAAGTGGGCCAAACCAGCAGATTAGTTAACTTAACTTGACTTAAACAGCTCAGCCCAGGAGTCTTTCTGGGGTTCCAGCTCGAAAAATGACCAAGTCAACAACTGGAAACATCAAACTGGATGTTTCCAGGGGGTCGAATAGGTGAAGAAACTTCAGCAGTGGATGAAAAAGATCTGGTGGAAGCAGGAAAAAGACGGTGGAAGGTACAGATGGAGCTAGACCAAAACAAAGGTTGATTGAATGATCCTCTGACTTTCTGCCCTGCAGGGATCCAGCAGGAAGGTTCACTTTCCAGCTGTTCTCCAGCCTGCTTCAGCTGCTCTCTGCAGTTTTAATGCGGTTGCATTCGTTTTACAGCCAGTATTTACGCCTGTGACCGGTGAAGGAATCATTGCGAGGTCTTGGGCTTCAGTTGGAGGCACACCGGCTGGGTCCGTGCAAGCCCACGAGCACGTAATTCAATACCTGAAGAGAGAGCGGCGCTCGGTTAACGCTCCTCTGGTAAAAACAGCCTCGGGTCAGCTGACAGAAAAGATGAATGATGCTCATTTCAACATGTGCAAAGCTGCTGACCGTCTCAGCTGCCATCAGGTTTATACCCCCCCCCCCCGCTCAGTGTAGCTGGAGAACGTGCACGTCCAGGTTTAAACTGGGGATGCTCTTCCTGGCAGGGGACAGAATGATGGAATATCACACTGAAACGTTAAGATACTTTGGTGTTACATGAGCTTTAAGGGCAGGCTGTCGGCTTTAATTTAGAGGCTTTACATCCACGATGGAGGACTCTAATAATTAGACCCTCCGTTTAAATGTGACCAAGTATTTAAATGCATAAATGTTTTATGCATTTAGCAGATTGGTAGGCAGGTAAGGGGGTCTTGTCTAAGGACCCCTACTGGAGGTAATACCTTTCATGCAGGGGGTTTGAACCCAGGTCATATCCAGTTCCTGTGCTACTGCTGCTGCGGACTGAGGCCATCCACAGCACACTGGACATCCTGGTAACCCTTTCACAGCATCCAGCCAAGAGAAAAACCCTCTCCAGGAGGAAGACGTGTCCTTATCATGATGTCATTAATGAGTTTAACATGAAGAGAAGTCATCAGCCGGTTCAAACCATTCCAGAAAGATTGGACAGAATATTAAGCTCAACCTCTACCAGAACGAAGATACCCGAAGGTAGAGATTAGCTTGAAAGCACTCTGAGCCCGTAGCATGCCATAGATGTGCACGGTTTCCAGGGGGTCACTGTGTTTATCGATGATTAGGACAGAAGCAGATGCATGAATGCTGAAGGATAGACCGTCTTCTGCGATCCAGACAAAGACCGATTGGACTTGACAGACCCCAGAAAATAGTCTGATCCGGGAGTGTTTGAATGTAAAGAAGTGGAATATTCTGCAGTGGCGGCATTTCACCGTTTAAAACCAAACTAAAGACCCATAAAACAGCTGAGGACGGTTACAGAAAAGCCCCCAGCTGTAGATTAGAGGAAACATCTTGGTTAAGGTCTAGTCCTAGTCTATACTTGAAAGGATGGTGGCAGATAGAAGTGGTTCCGTCCACCTTTGGCCTGAATCTGGAAGTGTGGCGTGTTGTGGGTCATTCAGCTCCCGGACAGGTGATGTTAGCTTGGTTTGCTTTAACAGCAGTAAGCCAGACTCCGGGTGTTGGACTGGGGCTTCTCCTTGGTAATCAGCTCTATTTCTAACCTTTCTTAACAGAATTTAGGTTGTCTTGGGGTTGCTGTTTGCAGGTGAGGTCTTTACAGCAGGCACTGGCACAGTTTTCAGCTGATTACCCGCTCAGATGCATAAAACTGTCTGCTTTACGCTGCCCCCTGGTGGTGAAACTGGTTGCTACAGGTAATCCTGCAGGAATAATCAGTGGAAAACACATAATCATTCATTTACTACAGCTGCGATGACTGAACTGTGACATTTTGCTCACTGAGACAGTCCTTATGAGTGTTTTTTAAGTTTATAGAACACAAGAAGAAGAAGCTGAACTGAACATCCTGTGTGTTGCCAGCTGTGCAGCAAACCAGTGCCTCCTGTGGATGTGTTTTCCACATTTGTGCCTGTTTGGTGGCTCACGTTCCTCTCTGCCACCAGCACCCACTCTCCTCCTTCTTTGTGCTGCTGTTTCTTCCTCTTCCACCCATCCATCCATCCATTCAGGCAGCCTGTCTGGACTCAACACCTCCTCCTCCTCTTGTTTTTACGGTAGCGTAGCGGAGGAGAGAACATTTCACCGGTAATAATGACCACAGCGGAGTCCGTTCACAGCGAAGGGGGATCATCGGTGCTGCAGCAGCGGATCATTCGGCTGTCAGACGCAGAGGAATGATAATTAGAAAGAGATTGACTCGACAGCAGGAAGAAAAAGAGGTGGAAGGAGGAGGAGAAGGAGGAGAGGAGCCTGGCCTGCAGCAGAGGGAAGGAAGGAGGGATTGAGTTGAACATAATCTGATCGAGAGGAGAACCGCCGAGTGGCACCAGCAGTTTGGTCTTTTTTCCTCTGGTGAAGATGATGGTGACAGCAGCAGCGAAGGAGGGGAGAGGGGGATGAGCCGGGATCAATAATCCTCCCTCCTCCACCTTCATCCCTCCATCACCTCTGCAGGAGCCGCTGAAACCTGTGAGACTCGCTGCCTGCTTTCTATTCGAATGCTGCATCGTGTCTGCGTGCATGTGAGCGAGCGTGCCCTCGAGTGTGTGTCACGCATGTGGAGCTGTTGGCTATGTAGGCCACGAGGACTGCTGTGTGTGTGTGTGTGTGCACGTGAGCGTGCACGAGCTAAACCTGGAACTATTTTTATGTGAATGTTTGCATGTAAATGGAAGGAGGCTGTGTGAGCTGATGTAAAGTGTGTGTGGGTTGTATAAGCTGTGTGTGTGTGTGTGTGCGTGCACGTGTGCGTGCACGTGGCAGATAACATGACTGTGAAATTAGACAATTAAAATAGTGCTGCTGCTGTTAAATTAGATGGAAATGATATAAAAGATGATAAGGGAAATGTAGGCGTTGGAGCCGCCCACGCTCTGAGTTCTGTGCACGTTCTGTGCACGTTCTGTGCACGTAAAGAGGAAAAATGAAGATTTATTTCAGCTGGAAATGAGAAAGTGTGTCACAGTTAATGAGCTCTGAGGAGTTTTTCTCTCTGAACAAGCACAAAAGTTTCCTGGGTTGAACGGAACATTATTTCACTTTGTTTCACTAAACTGGAAACATGAAAATGTTTCTCATGGATGTGAAAAAGCTGCAGCTGGGCCTCTTTGTTAAAGTTGCATTCAATCATTTCAACCTTCTTAAAAATGTGGACCATAGTTTCCTGAAATGTGCCGATCGGCTCCTGGGGGCCAGCAGGAAGGAGCTGTGGGACCTTCAGCTCCTCTGTTGGTGACGGGGGGGCAGCAGCAGCAGCTTTACATGCTGTTATACAGACAGTTACCATCATTCTGGGCAGTTTTACCTACGAAGAACCAGGCCAACAGCTCTCGGAAGCATCTCGACGCAGATATTTCGCTCGTCTCTTTGCTTTGTTGCATTCACTCGTCGGTCAGACTGGTTTAAAGTCCTTTTCCAAACGGCGGTGACCGTATTTGGACCACAGCTTGGAACCTGATTGAATGTATTTGCTGTGATTTTAGCATCTTTTTACGTTAGCTTTCAGTATTCTGATCAGACGGCGTGAAGCTAGCAGAAGCATCGCGTAATTTACATTAAGGCTGCAACTAATTATCGATTATTGAAACGATTAATCGACTAATCGGTTAATTACTAATTAAAACAATCCAAAACTGAAAAAGGACACATTCGAGCCATATTTTATCTTGATTTTTAACTTTAACATTAACTGAAAATGCTAAAAAGAGAGCGGCTGTAATGCACCAACAGCCAAATTATACCAAAAAGTGGAAAAGAACACAGCCTGGTTGTAACTTTGGACTGAAGTTAAATAACACAATTTTAATGTTAAAATCTAAGACAACTCTGCTTATTTATAGCTAGCAGGCTACGCTAACAAGCTAAATATCTAAATACCATGGTGAGACCTCGTCTCCCAGAGCTCCAACCTGCTTCCTCTTCAAATGTTCATGCATTAACTTGCAGGTAATCTATTTTTTTCAGGGTGTTGAGGCTGAAATGCTCCCAGATCCTGGACGATAATTCAGCCGCAGCCATTTCACCGTTTCTACAGGTCATCTCCCGCTATTATTTACCGTAATGCGCATGCGTCTCTAATCAGAGATAGGAGGGAAGTGAGATGACTCACTCCGTACGAAAAATGATGTTCAGCTCGACAGCGTGAAAAAGTTTGATGACGTAACCGACGGTTAGTTTTGTCGTTGCACCTTACTTTACATTTGACACCGGACGGCTGCCATCTTCTAAACTCACCACCTGGATTTAATTAAGCAAATAAGAACGTCCCACTGGAGAAGTTTCCTTTCAGCTGGCAGCAGCTGTTTAACCCTGACCGACTGAGCAGCTTCTCATGATGGAAACGGTTCGAAGGAAGCTGCTGAAACTCAGAACTGTGGAAAACCTGGTGTTTTTGCAACAAATCGATACACAGAGACCTCGAAGACACCTTTTCTTCCACATGAACTGGAATTTATAAGTAAGAAAGTGAAACAATGCACACAAGGTTCTGTGGCAACTAACCCCGACTGGAGGTGGAAATGGGGGGAAAAGGCCTGTCGTGCTACCATTTAAAGCCTTAAAGGAAACACAAACACCATCTGCGTCTCCTCCTGATCTCTGCACAGTTTCACTGTTTAAGGTTGGCGTTCATTGGTCGTCCATCGCAGCTCATCTGCAGGGACTGAGCGTTTATATCCGCTAAAACTGTGCTTCTTCACAATTTCATCACCATTAATATTTAGTTGGGGTGCAAACAATGTCTCGATGTGCAAATCTTAGTCAGGGAGGCGCCTGTACTCATTCGTTTGATGCATTCGTGGTTAGAAACTGGGGTGGAAGTCAGGTTTATAAAGCTTTATAAATGTGGAGAAAACAATGAGTGCACATAGAATAAAAGTCATGGAACCACAGATTGATGCATCCGTGGCTCAGGACGGCACATGTTAAGAATAAGAACGATATATTGGATTTGGAGCCGCGTTTGTGGCCATCTGATGAAAGACAGTTAAGCATCGGGTCCATGTTTCATAACTTTAGTCTTTGGGGTTAAACAGATGCAGAGAAAGGAGAAATAAGCTCCTGCATCCACACCGAAGGAGTTTTTAGTTTTAAAACAGCTGGGGCTGAGCTTTTATATCCGCTAAAACTGTGCTTCTTTACAATTTCATCACCATTAATATTTAGTTGGGGTGCAAACAATGTCTTGATATGCAAATCATTAGTCAGGGAGGTGTCTGTACTCATTAGTCTGATGCATCCGTGGCTCAGGAAGGCACATGTTTAGAATAAGAACGATATATTGGATTTGGAGCCGTGTTTCATAACTTTAGTCTTTTGGGTTAAACGGATGCAGAGAAAGTAGAAATAAGCTCCTGCATCCAGTTTAAAACAGCTGCAGCACCTCTGCTCTTTATGCATTTAGATTTGGAGGAGCTGTGTGACCACAGATGGTCCCTCAGGCTGAGATCCACTTGGGATGGGACCTCATCACCTGTTTCTCTCCAGGTGGAAACAGGCTGTTTGCTTCCTGCTGGGAAGACTCCAAGCGTCCCTTTGGGAAAATGCAGCTATGGGCACAAAGCTCGGTGCTGTTGTTACGGTGCTGTGAGATGCGCAGTTTAAAGGGATGAAGGCGAGTCACTGGCCAGTGAGAGCCGTGCACGTGCAGATCTGAGCGCTTCAGGGCAGGAGGAGGGAGAGTTTGAGGTGACATGTGAGTGATTCACAGCGACTCGCACGGAGATAAAAAGTTCAAAGTGGCGCCTGCGGTGCTTTTCATGGCAGGATGAAGAACATTTGAACGATCTTCACTGTTTCCTCTGCAGAAAAGAAGGGAAAGTCTGCAGGTTAGCATGTGGTTCCTGTTTGCTCACTGATTTAAGGT